>PVLC010036372.1:0-15845 GCA_004027655.1 Graphiurus murinus
CCTCCCAACTACTAGGATTACAGAAGTGTGCCACCAAGCACAGTTTCAAAATCCTTTTTTCTAACTTTTCTTTTTAAAAACACATTAAGTGCATTGTCATTATCTGTAATAACCCTGCAGCACTATAGATAGCTTAATTTCTAATAGCAAAATATGTGTGAGTCAATTATCCAGTAATTGAAGGTTAGTTAAGTATATTATGACAGACCATTATGCCATGATGCAAAAATGGTTACTGCTACAAGAAAAGAGTTAATAGTATTTATGATGTTCAATTTTGGTGTAATATTACATATTACATAGTTTAATGCAGAGTTCCATTTTGTTTAAAAGAAAATACAACTAAGCACAAGAAAAATACTATATACACACATGCACAAGCCAAAATGTTAATAGTTATCTTCTCTGCAGCAATGATGCTATGGGTAATTTTTTATTTTTCTCTCTGATTTTGTGTTCCTCTATTATTTCTTAAAATGGATATATATTACTTTATTTTGAAAACTTACTTTAAAAATGAAAAATTGTTGTCTCCGGTTTCATCTATTTCTTCTGTTTGTTAATCCGAGTGTTTCCTCCTTTCTCTGAGGTTGTATTTTCACTGTTAAAGTTCTCACAGAGAAGCATGGCCATTTCAGAAGTGTAGGAGAACCTGAGGGCCACCTAAACGTCGGGCGCAGCATGGGCCAATGTGGCAATGGTGGGACGTGCGTACAGAGTGGATCTACTGTTTAGTAAGTATGACATTCTGTAGAAAGAAAACAGCTAATTACTGTACTTGCACAATCTAGAAACACAAACCTGGTTCTTATTTAAAATGTTGCCATGTGGATTTGCTAGACAATGGAGAACAGATAAAGGCAACTAGAGGTAGGATCAGCAGAGCAAGCATGTCATCTTCTAAACATACCATTCAACAGTGAAAATGAATCACTGCCTCTCATTCCACACACCATAGGAACTATAGCTTTAGTCATACTGGTAAGATAGTAGACATAAATGTTAGTCATAAAAAAGTCTACATTCTGGACTTGCTTTCATGTTTAGGTCTGAGCTCCTTTAGAAAAGGCCTCCTCTAGTTGGGCAAGAGTAAAGCTACACAATTTGACTTCTAGATGACTTTACTATGAAATCAAACATGGAGGAGAATGGAAAAAATGAATGTGGTCTCATTAATAACTTCTTTTGTTGAGCACCTGCCTTATGCAACAGTAGTTACAAAGGGCTCTGGAAATGTGCTAAGAAAAAGAAAGTAAGCACACTGTCTCTCAATGTCTTACACTGTAGCTATTTATAAATTTTCATATCTCTCCAGGCATGATGATGCATGCCTGTAATTCCAGTGCTTGGCAGACTGAGACAGGAAGATCGCAGGTTTGAGGCCAGACTCAGCAACTTAGCAAGACCCTGTTTCAAACTAAAAACTTAAAAAGAGGGTGTGGGGTGTATCTTGGGTAGAATGGCCCTGGGTTCAATTTCCAGTACCAAAAAAAATTTTTTTTTCTCAGATGGCATACATATATATGACAATTTAAAATGTGATTTGTCAAAATGTTTCGACAGGATGCATCAAAAGGTCTGATGCGCTTTCACTAGACACCCTAACTCAGCTCAAAGAAAAACTGTTGAGGAAGGGGGCTGTCCCTAGAGGAAAGCAGTGGGGGAGGTGTAGTGTGAAAAGCTTTTAAGTGAACCCCTCATTCTCCCTGAACAATTACCTTTTGCTTTCTCACTAGAAAAATTATCAAAAAAAACCTCAATTTCTAATCACAGTGACATTTTAGAAGAAAAGCACGCATAATTTGACCAAGTTCACAGAAGTACTAGGTATAAAATCTGTGGTTGGGATGCCATGATAGAGCAACATCCTTTGGCATTAGCTTTATCATTATAGTGGTATCATTACTTCTCTAAAATTTTTTCAATGTGTGTGTGTGTTTTGAAATTTTATTTTATTTATTTATTTATTTATTTATTTATTTATTTTTAATTATTCATGTGTTGTAAGCATACATCTTTGTTAGGTACAAATTGATAACGACATATGTGCCCACATTTCTCATTTGACCCCTTCCCCCAATTCCCACCCCGTTCCCTCGCCCTCCCACCCTCTCAAGTTTGGTTTAGTGAGTAACCTTGATGTACATTAGGGTGTTCCCCCACACACACACCTCCCGTCTAGACCCTTCAGTTAAATCAACTTCTTTGTTTATCCAGGGTCTCTCCTTTTCCATCTGGAGACCCTCTTATGCTCCATCTTCTCCCTAGCATCCGCATATTAGGGAGAACATATGCTTCTTTACTCTTTGTGACTGGCTGATCTCACTTAACATAATGTCTTCCAGCTGCATCCATTTCCCTGCAAATAACATGATTTTGTTCTTCTTTATGGCTGAGTAAAATTCCATTGTGTACTTATGTCATAGTGTACTTATCTCATAGTTTCATCTGTTGATGGACATCTTGGCTGCTTCCATAGTTTGGCTATTATGAATTTGTGCAGCTATAAACATAGATACACATGCGTCAGTCTGGTAGTTTGGTTTCCATTCTTTTGGGTAGATACAGCATGGTATTGGCAAAAAAATAGACACATAGACCAATGGAGCAGAATAGAAGACCCAGAAACAGACCGACAGGCTTACAGTCAACTGATTTTAGACAAAGGAGCCAAAAATATACACTGGAAAAAAGATAGCCTCTTCAACAAATGGTGTTGGCAAAACTGGTTAGCCATATGCAGGAAAATGGAAATAAACCCCTCTTTCTCACCCTGCACAAGAGTCAATTCCAGATGGATCAAAGACCTGGAAGTTAGGCTGGAGACCTTGCAGCTACTTGAAGAGGGCTTGGCTCAACACTTCAACACAAAGACACAGGTAAAAACTTTCTCAACAAGACCTCAAAAGCACAAGCAACTCAAAGGATGATCAATACATTGGATTGCATTAAACTGAAGAGCTTCTGTCCAGCAAAGGAAACTATCAAGAACTTCAACAGATAGCCTACAGAGTGGGAGAAAATTTTCGCCAGTTACTCTACAGATAGGGGTATAATATCTAGGATATACAAAGAACTCAAGAAAATCACAGCTAAGAAAACAAATAACCCAATCAAAAAATGGGCAAAGAATCTAAATAGACATTTCACAAAAGAAGAAATACAAATGGCAAATAAATGTATAAGGAAATGTTCCACATCATTAGCAATCAGAGAGATGCAAATCAAAACTACCTTGAGATTCCACCTAACTCCAATCAGAATGGCAATCATAAAAAACACGAACAACAACAACTGCTGGCGAGGATGTGGAGAAGTGGGAACCCTAATACATTGTTGGTGGGATTGCAAACTTGTGCAAACACTTTGAAAAACAGTATGGAGGATCCTCAGATGAATAGGAATGAACCTACCATATTTTTTTTTTTCATTGGTGCATTGTAATCATGAATCTTTGTTAGGTACAAGCTAATAAAGGCATACATGCACATATTTCTCATTTAACCTTTGCCAATTCCCACCCCATTCCCTTGCCCTCCCTCCTTCTCAAGTTCAGTTTAGTGACTGACTTTAATATGTTTGTGAAAGTACATCATGTGCACTAGGGTGTCCCCCTTACCCCCATTCCTTCCGTTAACTCAACCTCTTTGCTTGCCTAAAGTTTCTCCTTCTTCATCTGGAGTCCCTCTTATGTCCCATTTTCTACCTAGCTTCCACATATTAGGGAGAGAATAAAAGATTTTTTACTTTTTGTGCCTGGCTAATCTCACTTAACATAATGTTTTCCAGTTGCATCCATTTCCTGGCAAACAACATGATTTTGTTCTTCATGGATGAGTAAAATTCCTTTGTGTACATATCCCATAGTTTTGTAATCCATTCATCTGTCGATGGACATCTTGGCTGGTTCCATAGTTTGGCAATTGCAAACTGTGCAGCTATAAATATAGATACACATGCATTGGTCTGATAGTTTGGTTTCCATTCTTTTGGGTAGATACTCAGAAGAGGTATTGCTGGATCACATGGTAGGTTCATTCCAATTCATCTGAGGATCCTCCATACTGTTTTCCAAAGTGGTTGCTCTAGTTTGCAATCCCACCAACAATGTATTACAGTTTCCACTTCTCCACGTCAGTCCTTGCCAGCAGTTGTTGTTGTTCGTGTTTTTTATGATTGCCATTCTGATTGGAGTTAGGTGAAACCTCAAGGTAGTTTTGATTTGCATCTCTCTGATTGCTAATGATGTTGAACATTTCCTCATACATTTATTGGCCATTTGTATTCCTTCTTTTGTGAAATGTCTATTTAGATCTTTTGCCCATTTTTTAATTGGGTTAATTGCTTTCTTAGCTGTGAGTTTCTTGAGTTCTCTGTATATTCTAGATATTAGTCCTCTATCAGAAGAGTAGCTGGCAAAAATTTTCTTCCACTCTGTGGGCTCTCTGTTGATGTTCTTGATAGTTTCCTTTGCTGCACAGAAGCTCTTCAGTTTAATGCAATCCCATGTATTGATCTTCTTTTCAGTTGCTTGTGCTTTGAGGGTCTTGGTGAGAAAGTTTTTATCTTTGCCGATGTATTGAAGTGTTGAGCCTATGCCCTCTTCAAGTAGCTACAAGGTCTCTGGTCTGACTTCTAGGTCTTTGGTCCATCTTGAGTTGACTCTTGTGCAGGGTGAGAAAGTGGGGTTTATTTCCATTTTCCTGCATATGATTATCCAGTTTTGCTAACACCATTTGTTGAAGAGGCTATCTTTTTTCCTGTATATGTTTTTGGCTCCTGTGTCAAAAATCAATTGACTATAAACATGTGGGTTTGTTTCTGAATCTTCTATTCTGCTCCATGGTCTATGTGTTTGCTTTTGTGCCAATACCATGCTGTATTTATTTATTTATTTATTTATTTATTTATTTATTTATTTATTTACTTATTTATTGCGGTACTAGGGATTGAACTCAGGGGCGTTCTACCTCTGAGCTACACCCGCAGCCCTATTTTTTATTCTTTGTTTTGGAAACTGGTCTCACTAAGTTGTGAAGTGCCTCACTAGGTAGCTGAGGCTGGCTGCAAACCCAATCCTCTGGTCTCAGCCTCCCGAATGCTGGGATTACAAGTGTGCACCACCATGCCCGGCTCCATGCTGTGTTTATTACTGTGGCTTTGTAGTAGAGTTTGAAGTCAGGTATTGTGATACCTCCTGCATGGTTCTTGTTGCTAAGAACTACTTTGGCTATTCTGGGCTTTTTGTTGTTCCTAATGAATTTAAGGACTGGTTTTTCTATGTCTATGATGAGTGATATTGGTAATTTCATGGGTATTACATTGAATCTGTGGATCACATTTGGGAGGATGGCCATTTTGATATTTATTCTGTTTATACAAGAGCATGGTAGATCTTTCCATCTTATAAGGCTTTCATCTATTTCTTTTTTCAATTTTTTATACTTTTCCTTATAAAGGTCTTTCACATCTTTGTTTAGGTTTATCCCTAAGTATTTTATTTTGGGGGGTGCTATTGTGAGTGAAATTGTTTTCTGGATTTCTTTTTCAGTGGATTTATGGTTGGCATAGAGGAAAGTTTCTGATTTTTTAAGATTGATTTTGTATACAGACACTCTGCTGAATTTGTTAATCAATTCTATAAGTTTTTTGGCTGACTTTGTTGGGTCTTCTAAGTATAGTATCATGTCATCTGCAAAAAGAGAGAGCTTTAGTTCTTCTTTCCCTATTTTTACCCCCTTTGATTTCCTTCTCTTGCCTTATTGCTCTGGCTAGTCTCAAGTACTATATTGAACAGAAGTGGTAATAATGGACATCCTTGTCTTGTTCCTGTTTTTAGTGAAAACTCTTGCAGTTTTTCTCCATTTAATATGATATTGGCTGTGGGTTTATTGTATATTGCCTCTATGATGCTGAGTATGTTCCTTCTATTCTGATTCTCTGCAGTGCTTTTATCATGAATGGATGTTGGATCTTGTCAAATGCTTTTTCAGCATCAATTGAGATAATCATGCGATTTTTGTCTTTGATTCTGTTTATGTGATGAATTAAATGGATTGTTTTTCATATGTTGAACGAGCCTTGCATCCCTGGAATGAACATGACTTGGTCATGGTGTATAATTTTCTTGATGTGGCTTTGAATGCACATTGCTAGTATTTTGTTTAGCAGTTTTGCATCTAAGTTCATCAATGATATAGGCCTATAGTTTTCTTTTCTTGAGCTGTCTTTATTTGGCTTTGGTATTAATGTGATGTTGTCTTCATAGAAAGTGTTTGGGAGGTCCCATTTCTTCCTATTTCATGGGATAGTTTGAGGAGTATTGGGATTAGCTCTTCTATAAATGTTTTATAAAATTCACTTGGAAAACCATCTGGCCCTGGGCTTTTGTTTTATGATAAACTCTTTATTGCTGTTTCTATCTCTTTGATTGTTATTGGATGATTTAAGTTTTCGATATCATCTTGACTCAATTTGGGAAGGTTATATGTGTCTAGAAATTTGTCAATTTCTTCTAGATTTTCCATTTTGTTGGAGTATAGGTTTTCAAAATAGTTTCTGACTATCCTCTGTATTTCCATATTATCAGTGGTAATATTGCCTTTTTCATCTCTTATTTTGGTAATTTGGGTTGATTCTCTCTTTGTTTTGATTAGGTTGGCCAATGGTTTATCTATCTTGTTTATTTTTTCAAGAAACCAGGCTGGGCGTGGTGGCACACACTTGTAATCCCAGCATTCGGGAGGCTGAGACCAGAGGATCCGGGTTCGCGGCCAGCCTCAGCTACCTAGTGAGGAACTCCGCAACTTAGTGAGACTCGGTTTCAAAATAAAGAATAAAAAATAGGGCTGGGGGTATAGCTCGGAGGTAGAATGCCCCTGAGTTTAATCCCCAGTACCGCCAAAAAAAAAAAAAAAAAAAAAAAAAGAAACCAGCTTTTGGTTTTGTTGATTTTCTGTATTGTTTTTTTGTTCTCTATTTCATTAATTTCTGTTCTGATTTTCATAATTTCCTGTCTTCTACTGGCTTTGGGGCTAGACTGTTCTTGTTTTTCCAGTGCTTTGAGCTGTGTCATTAGATTATTTATTTGGTGATTTTCTGTTCTTCTTATGTGGGCACTCAGTGCTATAAATTTTCCTCTCAGTGCTGCCTTTAAGGTGTCCCAGAGGTTTTGATATGTTGTGTCTCTGTTTTCATTGGTTGCTAGGAATTTTTTAATTTCTCTCCTTACTTCTTCTATGACCCAGTCTTCATTCAGCAATGTGGTGTTCAGTCTCCATGTGTTTCCAGGGTTACTTTGGGTCTTCTTGGAGTTTATTTCTAATTTCACTCCATTGTGATCTGAGAAGATGCAGGGAATTATGTTGCACTTTTTGAATTTGCTGGTGCTTGCTTTGTGGCCCAGAATGTGGTCTATTTTGGAGAAGGTTCCATGTGCAGCTGAAAAAAATGTGAATTCAGCTGTAGTTGGGTGAAAGAGTCTATATGTGTCTAATAGGTCCATTTGGTTTATGGTATTCTTTAGGTCTGAGGCATCTCTACTGACTTTTTGTTTAGAGGAACGATCTAGATATGTAAGAGGAGTATTGAAGTCTCCTAGTATTAGTGTATTGGGATCTATGTGTGTCTTTATATCATACAGAGTTTGTTTTATGAAAGTGGCTGCACCTATGTTTGGGGCATAGATGTTGATAATTGTTATTTCCTCTTGCTGGATTGTTCCTTTTACTAGTAAAAAATGACCTGCTTTGTCTCTTCTGATAAATTTAGGCTTGAAGTCTAATTTATCTGATATCATGGTTGCTACTCCTACTTGTCTTTGAGTTCCATTGACATGGATTACCTTACTCCAGCCCTTCATCTTTAGTTTGTGAGAGTCTTTGCTTGTAAGGTGTGTTTCTTGCAAGCAGCATATAGATGGAGTCTGTGTTTTGATCCATTTTGCCACCTTGTGCCTTTTTATTGGGGAATTGAGACCATTTATATTCAGTGTGATTATTGAGAGATGATTTTTAATTCCTAACATTTTGAGGTGGTTTTTTTTTGTTTTTTTTGTTTGTTTTTTTGTTTTTTTGTTTTTTTTGCGGTACTGGGGATTGAACTCAGGGGCATTCTACCTCTGAGCTATACCCCCAGCCCTATTTTTTATTCTTTATTTTGAAACTGAGTCTCACTAAGTTGCGGAGTGCCTCACTAGGTAGCTGAGGCTGGCCGCGAACCCGGATCCTCTGGTCTCAGCCTCCCGAATGCTAGGATTACAAGCGTGCGCCACCACGCCCGGCTAACATTTTGAGTTTTGACTTCTGTTTTTGGTGGTGTTTATTCTTCTTTGCTTAGTTGTTTGCTTCCTGGAAATTATTGTTTCTCTGGTTCTGACGTTTACTTGTTAGTTCTTCTTTGTAGTTAATCTCTTTGAGTATTTTCTCCAGTGCTGGTTTGGAAGACATGAATGCTTTCAGTTTCTGTTTGTCATGGGAGGTTTTTATATCCCCGTCAATTTTGAGAGAGAGTTTTGCTGGGTAGGATAATCTTGGCTGCAAGTTATTTTCTTTCACGGTTTGGAATATGTTACTCCAGCCTCTCCTGGCTCTCATGACTTGGTTTGGGAGGTCTGGAGTGATTCTAATTGGTTTGACTCTAAATGTCACTTGGCCTTTTACTTTTGCTGCCTTTAAAATTCTCTCCTTGGCCTCTACATTGATCAACTTGATTATTATGTGACGTGGTGAACCTCTTCTTTGGTCTTGTCTTGAGGGAGTTCTGTATGTTTCCTGAACCTGTGTGTCGACTTCTCTTTCTATGTTTGGAAAATTCTCTGTTATTATTTCTTTGAAGAGATTGTTTATTCCAAAAGTTTCAACTTCTAATCCCTCTTCTATGCCTATTCTTCTTAGGTTAGCTCTTTTGAAATTGGCCCAGATCTCATTGATGTTGGATTCATACTGTCGAATTTTTTTTTCTAAATTATGTGATATGGATTCATTTTTGGAATGGTCATCTTCTATGAGTGATATTCTGTTTTCCTTGTGGTCTAATCTACTGTTTATGGTTTGTATTTATGCCTTCACTTCTATTATTGCATCTTTCACATCCTTCACTTCCCTCAAGGTTTCTCTATGATTCCTGTTCCGGGTGTCAGATTCTTTGTCTATTTGTTCTTTTATTTCTTTCCAGCTCTATCTATATTCTTTCTGGAAGTTTTGTATCGTTCTACTATTAAAGATTTGAATTTTTCTTCTGGTAATCTCTGCCATTCTGGGTTGGTGAGTTCTGTTATTGTGGGATTGTGGTGGCTCATTGTTTCTTTGCTATTTTTCCTTCCCATGGTTTCCCTGTTCTTAAATTTATATCTTTGTGTGCTGCTCTTGCAAACTTTCTCTCAATTTATAGGTTTCTTATTTTTATTTTCTCTCTGTGAATAGTATCTTGTACTGAGTTGCAATTATTCTAGGACTTCTTCTGCCCACTCTATTGGTGCCATTGGTGGGTTTTAGGTGTTGACTTCTAGGGTCTGTTTGTTGCGTCTGTTATAGGGATTCCTCTCAGAGATGTGAGTAGGGCATTTTGTGGTTTCTGTGGTTATATGCCTCAATGTGGGATGTGTTGAGCTATTCCTTCTATCAGCAGAGGTGAGTTTATTCTTAGGGTTTGGCAGTCCTTTCTGGTGGTTCACCTCTCTGGTCCAATCTCTGCAGTGGGGGTTTAGAGGTATCCTCTAGTATATACAAGGACAGGTTATGTTCAGTGGGAAGGTTGGGTGAGAAGTCACAGTGATAAATGCAAGAATAGGTAAACTAGAGGGTATGGTCCAGTGGAATAAGATGTTGAGTGTGCTGAGGTGATATATGGTAAAGATTAGAGATAGTGGGTATGTCGAGGGATTCTGGTAGTCAATGTAGAGTTTTTAGGTGTAGTGGTATGAAATGGTCTTGATTTGAGAAAAGAAAAGTGTTTAGGAAAAGAATATAGATGGAAGAGAGGGAGGGAAGCTTGTAAAAGGGTAAAGAAGAGAGTCAACAAACTGAGCAAAATGTAATAAAACAACCAATCTTCCAAACAAACATAAATCAAAGCAATGCAAAATGAAAATAGAGTAAAAACAAAAACAAAAAACAACAAGAAGAAACAAACTCAAAAACCCTGCAAGTTTGTAAGAACAGAGTTGAGTTGGCCTCTGCAGTTCTTTTGGGTCTGCATGGGTATTTTCAGCTTTTAAATATCTGCTCACTCTATTAGTTTTTTGAGCATGTCTCTGGCATTCTTATTTGCTCTCTGTCAGTGCAGGTAGGGACTTCCACTGGTGGCTCTCCCACTGCAATCTTGTGTCTCTGAGCTCTCCACAGAGCCTGTCTGTGTCTCTCTCTCTCTTGTCTTTGCTGATGGCAGGAGTGCAGTCTAAATGCCGGGCATTTTCCCAGGGTGCCTGTAAGTTCTTTATGCCCTATATGCACTGGGTCCCTCCCACACTTCTTCTCCTATCCAATTGCTAGAAGGGCGGGTGACTGACTCTGTCCTTTGCACAGGGGCCCCCACCCCCTGGGAGAGTGCAATTTAAATTACAGATCCCTACTGCTGTGGCTCTGGTGAGGGGGGGGGGGTGCTGGGGTGTACTCACCACAGGCTTTAGCTGGTTTTCCCAGGTGTTCCTGATCACTGTTGATCCTGCGGGGATATGCTGCCTGATTAGGGTGTAGAGTTCTGGAGTCGCTTACTCCACATCTGGTTGCTGGGTACACAGGAAGTCATTAGAGGTCTTGGTGCTAGTAGACCCCACTCTGGGTGGCTGGCAAAATGGTGGCCACTGCTCCATGATGCTCTCCACTGCCGCATACACCAGCTTCTTTCTTCTCCTTGGTCTGCCTTCTGGGTTATGATCAGCTGCACTTCAGTTTTTGTTACTTTGTTCACTTTTTTGCTGCTTTGCTTTTCTCTCCTTCCATCAGGAAGCTGCTTTTGCGGCAATTTTGATTCAAGCTCTGCAGTGTGGTTGATTATTGCTCTGGCTCTGGAGGGAGAGGTGAGCTGGGGTGGCTCCACCGCAGGCTTAAGCTGGTCATCCCAGGCATTCCAGTCACTGTCAAAGGTGCAGGGATATGCTGCCTAATTAGAATGTGGATTTCTGGAGTCACTTACTCTGTTTGCCAGGTATGCAGGGGGTCATTAGATATCTCAGTGTTAGTAGACCCCACGCCGAGTAACTGGCTCAGTGGTGGCCACTGCCATACAGATGGGTTCCTTTGTTCTCCCTGGTTGGCTTTCTGGGTTCTGTTCAGCTGCACTTTAGTTTTTGTAGCTTTGTTCACTTTTTTGTTGCTTTTTTTCTTCCATCAAGAAGCTGTTTTTATGGCACATTTGATTCAAGCCCACAGCACCTGAGGAGAGGTGTTTCACTCAGATGCCATCTTGGGCTCCTCCCAAAATTTTAAGGGAGCTTTTAGTTTGCTTTCTGACTTCTACACTCTATTCTATAATTCAGAAACACAAATCACCTTACTTTATCTGGAGCAATATTGTATACTTCAGGTGATACTAGTGTTGCAGGAGAGTGCTTCCCACAAGCCTAGTCTCAGAGACAAAATAAACTCCAGAGGCCAAAAGTAGGATAAGCAGGTCTTCCTTTAATCAGCTGCTGATAACCCAGACTGGGTAATTTCCCACTTTCTGGGCCTCAAACAAAGAGATGTCAACCATTAAGTTGGTTACTTAACTTTGAGAAGAAGGAAGGAAGAAGGGAAAATGTGAGATTTATTACACTTTCTTCCTAGCAGGAGCATGATACCAAAAGTAGAAAGAGCTCATTAACTCAAGGTCCTGCCTCAAAGCTTGGCTAGGCTGGTGCCTCTTTGTTTAGGTTTAGAGATGACCCCTGCAGCTCCTGTCTCTGGCATGCATAAGGGAGGGACTGGCCTCATTGATTTGCAAGCCCTCTCTGTTTACCTTCTCTGCTAATTGTCAGCATACTGGCAGCTAGAGGAGGGAGTGAGAATTCCTTTTTCTTCTATCCTAGGTCTAAATTCTTAACTAATAATATTTCCATGGCTCTGACTATTCTTTCCCATTTCACTAGTAGGTATTTTGTTTTGTTTTTAATGTGCTTTTATTGGTGCATTATAGTCTCACATCATAATGTAAATCATGTTGACAATGACGTACATGCACACAGCACTTAGTGCCCCCCTCCCACCTCCCCATTTCCCCCCTTCCCATACAGAGGACTGAGACTGATATTGGGATTTTCACATATGTACACACAGCCAATGTTAGTATTTCCAATAATGAACTTTTATCTTCCCCATACAATGAAACTCTACTCAGCTATAAAGAAGAATAAAATAATCTCATTTGCAAGAAAATGGAAGGTCCTGGAGAACATTATGTTAAGTGAGATTAGCCAGTCACAGAAAGTGAAGGAACATATGTATTCTTTAATATGAGCAAGCTAGGGAGTAACTGGGATATCAGAGGGACTCCAGATAATGAAGGAGAAACTACTAGGTATTTTTGCTAATTCTTAATGGATAATAAATAAATAACAATAAAGAATGAGATAATAAACAGGGACCTGAAGAAGTGGCATTAGGCACATTAACTTAAAGACAGAAGTAGGGAATCCATCCCAATTTCTCATTATTCCATAAAGAAAAAGAGGTCTGTTTAATTTTTAAAGCTACATGCATTTACCTTGGGACATACAGTGCCAAGTATAGATAGGTACTTAGAACCATTTACAAATTAGTTTGATTAATATAGAAATTTTCTTGAATTTGGATAATTTAGGTAATTCCTTACAATTGCACAGTACTTTGTGGATAACAAATCACTTTCTTACATATACTGATCCTCACATTAATTTTCTAAATTAATCAAGGCTGATATTCTAGTTCCAATTCACCAGATGGAAAAAATGAGCCCCAGAGATTCTGACTGAAGCCAAAGGATGCATGAGCACCTTGCATAGATGAATGGGAAACCAGATCATCCAGTTCCTTGGTCAAGGTACCACCAGGACCTAAAGAGTAATGTAGGAACTTAACAATATCTGGTAATTAAAATAAGGTAACAAGAGTGGTAAACAGTTCCTTATCTATTGGATGTAATTTGTTCATGTAGTCTTCATTTTTAAAAACAACATTGAAGAGCAGGGCATGGTGCCACAGGATTGTAATCCCAGTGCTTGGGAGACTGAGACAAAAGGATCACAGATTTAAGGCCAGCCTCAGCAACTTATGAAGGAGGAGGCCTTCTACAACTTAGTGAAGTGACACCATGTTTCAAAATAAAGAATAAAATAGGCTGGGGATATAGTTCAGAGGTAGAATGCCTCTGGGTTCAATCCCCAGTACCAAAAAAAAGTAAAATAAAATAAAACATCATTGAAGTTATCTTCAATTGGCATTTTCTATTTCTGTAGATTGGAGATATATTGCTTCATCACACACACCCTAGGGATTGCAGAAATTACTGTGTAGGTGAAAAGCTATATCTTAGAGCCAAACATGAAAGCCTTCATTTGAATAACAAATAGGCTTAAGCAATAATGCAGAACAATGCATTTGACAAGTTTCCTTACAGGATCCTAAAAAAATTTCTTATGAAAATTGTGACCAGTTTGGGGGTAAACTTTTGTTAACATAATCAAAAAATATCTTCTATATTAATTATTATGTGAAGTTTTACCATGGAATCAAATTAGCTCTTGTGACTATTGTATAATAACATTACAAATACAGAACCTTAAATTTAAAACAGGTAGAGTTATACTAAGTAAATTATACCTCAATAAAGTTGTTTAAAAATATTAAGGCTGTTATTCATAGATATTCAGCTCTAGTGGTGTCATCAGTTCAAAGAATATTTCTTTTGACAGTTTTTATAACTCTTCTCTAATCTCTATAATAAGAATTCCTCCTTTCAAAGAAAGGAAAATGTGTGCTTTGCAATATACTTTTCAAAAGTGCTTAAGAAGTTTTCTTCTATCCTTGCCCTGGTCCCAGGCACTTAATTTTACATGGCTCTACACTTTGATTTTTCACCTGAAACAGAACAATATTGAATTGAATTCCGAGGTAACATTATAGACAGCTCAAATCTAAACCTAATTTTTTCCTAAAAATAACTAACACATATGAGGAAATATTTTTTAAATGCTTAAGAGGCAAGTCAGAAGCATGAATTTCATGGTGTTTACAACCAATTTAAAAACCAAAATCTCAAAGCAGGTCTAAGTATCTTAATGATGCCAAATGTTCTTTTTAATTTTGTTCACCACAACTGGGACACAGCACAAGACATTGTGTTGGTACATGAGGGAAAATCTTGCTCTGTGTACAAACAAAGGTGGGATTTGGTGAGGTTTTCCATATGTGCAGGGCACTCACTGGTAAAGTGCTGAGCCCTGCTGTCCTGCTGCAAGTTCATCAGCACACAGTCCCAGCTGGGTTCTGATGCAGTTTCTCAAAGGAGAGTATCCTGAGGCAGAGTTCATGTCAGGCCTCTGTGCTCCTGGGATGAGTTCTGATGCAACAGTTTTGTTCATACTCAGTTGCTAAGGTTTAAAAAAAAAATAGTTCTAACTTGGTCCTATATAATCATGTGCTTGACACATGTTTTTAAGCAGGTGTGTGTATGTATGTATGTATATGTGTGTGTGTGTGTGTGTGTGTGTGTGTGTGTTTTATGTCTCCAGATAAAAAAATCATTTGCCCAATCTCTCATCATCTATATATTTTGTCCAACAATTCTTAATTCAGTCTTCTATTCCTCCTCTTACTGACTACATGATCCTTTACCAACTGGTTGGTGTTCTGTTCCCTAAACTCTCTTTAATCCAGGTCAAATCTTTCTAAAAGCCTCTTTGTTGCTATCACTTTCCTGCTCAAAATGCTGCTTTGTTTTCCACTGCTGATGCAGTAAAGTGTAAATTCTTCGTCTGTCTTCCCAGCAGTATCATGACTTCCAGCAGCAGACCTACTCCAGCTCTGCTTTCTTTCTTGCACAGTCGTTAGATTCATTTCTTACTCTCTCCAGCCCTGCAAAATACACCCTTGTTTACCAACCAATCAGCTGTGTTTCTGTTGAAGCTGTAGCCACCTCCATATCTGGTTGCCTTGTACTGGTTTTCTCCCTCCTCCACGCACCCCAGCACTCGGTTTCTTGGTCACTTTTGCTTCTTGGTAAGATATCCTTATCTTTATGCCTTTAGAATCTATTTTTAGGGATTCCAATTAAAGATGTATTTTTTTCTCATTCATGTAGTTGGCAAAAAATCTAAAATCTGACAAATCTGTGAGGCAACAGAGGAGGAGACACTATAATTTATTACAGCAAACTCTGTTTTCTCTATGTTAAAGCAAAGACTGCAAACTACTCAGGTGTTCATCACTAAGTATCTGGTTGGTAAACCTGAGGAATATTCATGTCACGAAGGATGACACAGTAGGACCTTTATATGTTGCTATGAAGCGATCATCAGGCTCCATTAACTGAAAAAAGTGGGGTAGAGAAATACATTTCCAGTATGTGGAAAACTGAAACGCAAGAACTGCAGGTTCCAGGTCTACCTTAACTTAGCAAAACCCTCAACAACTTAGTGAGACCCTATTTTAAAATAAAAAGAGCTGGTGGTATAACTCAGAGATAGAATGTCCATGGGTTCAATCCCCAATACCAAAAAGGAAAAGAAGAGAAAAAAGAAAGATGTGATAAAAGGGGATGATAGTTATACATAAGTAGGTATACATACAATATAGTTATATACAATATATGTTCATGTACACTCATACTTTTTAGAAAAAATTATAAATGGTTACCTATAGGGTGAGGAAGAAAACAGTGACAGAATAAAA
>PVLC010036373.1:0-15844 GCA_004027655.1 Graphiurus murinus
CAGAAACTACATACACTCTGGGCTTCAAATTTGTACTCTCTAGCTTGTGACCCCAAGTGCTCTCTGATTCCATGGTAGGCCTGTGAGGACTTGACCTTGGAATCTCCTTCTCTTTTTGTCTCTCAGGTGTTTCTATGACTCAGCAGAAGGTGGGGAGATATCATGAGATTTGTTGAGGTGTTTCCTTTATATGATCCCAGACCAAAAACTAGTAGCCTTGGCATACACGCTTATGTATGTATGTGAGTGGGAAACAGCAATGGACCTTCCTACTTGATTAAAGCATTGATAAAAAGGAACTAGTAGCCAAGGAACTTAGGGTGAGGGGCAAAGACAGCTGAGAGTAAATTCTGGGGACTGTTTCCTCTGACCCTTTCCCATTGTGTCAGGACTTATCCTAGGTTACATACCCTCCCTTGACAACCCCTACCTCTCCCCACTCAAATCAACCCCAAAGACGTCTCAGATATTGTCTGTAGAAGACAAGGAACCAATGAACATTCCACTGAGTGATGTCGAGTAATAGAATTTCAAGGATATTTTTTGAAAAAAATTACTGTATAGGCTGCACTATTTAAAGGAGAATGCTTTAAAGTGATTGATAAGATGAAACTAGAGCTTTATTATGACTCTTCAAACTTATGCTTTTAAAATACTTTTATTGGTGCAGTGGGATTATACACCACAACGAGATTCAAAGTGATAGAAAGGTACATACACAGATTGCTTGGTGCATCTCCCTCTGTATACCTGTCTCCTCTCTTCCCCTTTTTACTTGTCAATGGGATTGGTAGTAAAACCATGTATGGGTATAATCTTATCTGAACTGTTCCCTTTATCTTCTTCCCCTTTCTTTCCACTGTTTTACTGTTTTCTCTCCTCATTTGACTGAAGTATTTTTTTGCTTCCTATTGTTCTAGATTCCACATGTGAAAGAAATTATAAGACCTTTGACTTTCTAAGACTAACTGACCTTGCTTAGCATAATATTCTCTAGATCTATCAATTTTCCTGCAAGTTACATAGTTTGGTTCTTTTCTATGGCTGAGTAAAATTCCACTGTGTGTATATATCATAGATTCATCATCCATTCTAGTTTGGCTTCATAATTTGGCTATTGTGAATTTTGCTACAGTAAACATGGGTTTGCAAATATCATTATAGTATTCCAATGTCAATTCCTTTATTAAGATACCAAAGAGTTGTATGACTGGGCCATCTGTTAGTTCCATTTCTAGTCTTCTGAGGAACCTTCATATTATTCTAAGTCTTACGTTTTTAAGGGCTGGATACTTTTTTCTAAAAATATCACTTTGATAATTTTTATAATTATAGAAACTTACTTAAAAGTACAATATTACTATAGCAGGAAGAAAATACTGCTGTCAGGAGCCAGACTCTAGATAACAATGGGAGGCATCCCATTTTCCTCTCTCCATTAGCAGTCCTCTGAGCTGCTGGCAAAGCAGTCATCACAGGATCGAGATTGAACCATTGCTCAAAAGCTCTTTGAAGTCACATTAGGGTGTTGTTGTCTAGTAGAATCATTATCTTCCACATCATATGGGAGAAAATGTCATGCTCATGTTTCTTTAAAAGGCCATATTCTGAGATTATTGTTTCTTTTGTCACTGGTTGGTGATAAATGGGCTTAATATTAATGTTGTATTCACACAGGACCACAAGTACAATTACTTTTGTTGAATTGAACAATAATTTCTAAAAAAAAGAATATATTTTTCATTAATTAAACTCTCTCTTCCCAAATCACCTCAATTATCTATTTTTGGCTCTCTTTATATAAAGCTTAGCTTAGATAATTTTCTTCAAAATTTACAACTAGTATTTTAATGTTGTTTATGACAAAGGTATGAAATACTTCAAATCTGCAGAAAATAATTATCTAAGGGAGAACTGATGTATCTATAACTCGTTTAAAACAACTGCTAATTTTTCTTTACATTTGCTTCTTTTTTTAAGTTAGAAATACATTTCAGATGCAGCTCAAGTCCCATGTGCCTCTCCATTATATTCACTTCTCTGTATTTTCAGAGGTAACCACTATCCTGAATTTAGGTTTTCCTTACCTATGAAAATTTGATGCTTTTATATATATGGTGTGTCTATACTCAATAAATTATTACATTTTTTTACCTGATGGAAAAGATCACTTGATACATATTCTGAAACTTGCATTTTTTATTTATATTATTTCCTTGAGATTTTCTCATGTTAGTAGATACTACTCTGACTCAATCATTTTATGCTGTAAAGTCTATCAATAGATACATATGCAAGATTTATTCCATTCTCCTATAACAAATGATTAGCTCTGAACTGTCCACCATTGCAATGATATAGTTCTTGAAAATGTTTCATTTTATAGACCTGTGGAAATGTATGATAATGAAGTATGTCCATCTTAAACTTTACAGTCTGTAGCAAATTGCATTCGAAACTGTGTATACTGATTTACGTTCTCATCATGTGTGTTTGGAAATTTTAATTCTTCTCTTCCCTTATGGACACCAGGTACTATCAAACCTTTAAAATTGTTGCTTTTATCTAATGTTTATGAACAATGCCTTATATAAACATAAGAACTAGAAGGAAATTGACCACCTTCTGGTCAAGTCTTATAATTTTACAAGTAATAAGCTCTTGCCAAGATTGTAAGGGGGGGCTAATTCTGACTCTGCAGCTAACAGATGACCTTTTTCAAAAGATGACCTTTTTCCTCCTCCCTTCTATCCTTCTGTACTCCTTCTTCCCCTGTTAGCAAATAACATGCTCTTATCAGTTACTGACCAACAGGATGAAGACCTGACTGAAGACCTGGTGCCTGTGGGTTTGAGAAAGAAGAACCAACCCAAGGATGACTCAGACATGAATTGTATCTACTCAGATAAGACATCAGCTCACCCCAAAGAGCTAATATTTAAAAGGGGCTTGATTCCTTGGTTTGAGGAGAATACAAGTTTGGTTCTGAACACTTGAGTCAACTGGTTTCTTTGATTTGCTAGCAAATCAATACATTTGTTTTTCTTTATTTACAAAGACTTTTATCTCAGTTATTTGATTTGGTAAATTGGGGCAGGTACTAGGAATTCATTTACAAGATGGCAAATAACTAGTCTAAAATCATAGATTTAGTTAACAACGAAAGGCAAGAACAGAAGCATTCATAGAACTTAGAATTCAGTTTGGGCTTCATAGATTTCAATAATATATATTTGACTGAATTATGAGGTGAAAACATCTATAAGACATGCTTCAGAATTTTATTCCATATTTTCATTGTCTTATTTTCCCTCTCTATATTTAGCAGTTAGACAGATCTAGGACTTTTTGATAATGATTTAATAATGATTAAATCTTCATACTCCTAAATAATTAGCTGGATTTGACTTCATGTTAAAAACAATTAGCTGGATATCACTTATTTTTAAATAATAAATCTAAATAGTTACCATTATTCTGGAGCTAATCACATAAAAATTTGGTCTTGCTTTTGATTTTTAAATTCCATTTTATTTAACATCGAACAATAGATGTCACTGTTTTGCCAATAAAAATAACTATGAAATTATTTTATTTGATTATTTTTCTTCATAAACCATCTTTGTGCTGAATAGATAAGTTACAAAGTTCTGGTAGAAAAATCTCAAACAGTGGCAGCATCTTTTAAATATTAATAACTGCTAGTGTTTCCTCCAAGAACCAAATTAATATACTGAATCTATTACTTTCTGAATCTTTTTAAATATAATCATTCTAAAATTGTTCATTTTATGCTTTCTTATTTATGTTTTGGCAATTAGATGTCATTACAAGGAGAGTTGGACTGATGATATTTGAGGAATATGGGCTCAGATATGGAAAAGAAACCTTTAGGACTATAATTAATTATATTTGAAGTCCATGTAATGGCTAGTAAGTTCACTTGATTGACAAGGAATCTATAAAATATGGAGATTAGGAATAGATAAGTCAAGACAGAAGAACTATTGAATGGAAGACAATTAGGGACAGTTCTGAGGGATGGTCAAGTATAGATTATGTTCCAGATCTCATGGCTGGGGTGAAGGCCATATTCAAATGTATATTTTGACTAAACAAATAAGAATTTTTCAAGACTCTGAGGTCAAGTTGCTAAGTTATTGGCAGTAAGACGGTAACCTTAGAGAAAGAGTGGGGCATGTTTGGAGATTGGAAAATGACAGTACATTTCTTTCTTTTTTTTATTTTTGAGGTGTGTGTGTGTGTGTGTGTGTAGTACTGGAGGTCAAGAGTGCTCTACCTCTGAGCTACATCCCTAGCCCTTTTTATTTTTTGTTTTGGAACAGGGTTATACTAGGTTGCTGAGTCTATGTTATTGAGGCTGTCCTTGAACCTACAGTTTTCTTGTCTCAGCTTCCCAAGTCCTGAAATTATAGGCATGCACTACCACTTTCAGCTGACAGCACATTTCTCTAAACCTGGAGCATGTTATGGAAGAAGTTTAGGTTAAAGTACAAGAAGACTATTATGAAAATTTAACATCTGTTTTTCTAAGTTCACTAATTGTAATTTTCTTTGCTAAAGCCCTACTTTCCTTTGCTTGATGTGAAGAACAGTAGATGAATTCAGAAAGTCTGGTGAATGATCAAGAGCCAGACCCTGAATCTAACACAGTGAATATCCTAAACATATTTGTAAAATGGCTTAGGATTTACGAAGCACTTTCTCCTTATCCGGATTGTTCAACCATTGCAATCTGACTTCAGAACCAACCATTTTTCTTTCAAGCTGATCTACACAAGATTATTAGTGACCTACAAAACCACTGACTTGCTCTGAAGTCTTTATTCTAGTCTATCGCTGCCTTTTCTTCTTAGCATGATTAGATACTCTCTCCCCTTGATTCCCACACCACATGTCCCACCCCTACTTGCCTTGGTTTTTCTTATACTTTTCTGATCTCTTTCTTATTCCTCTTCATTGATTATTTTTCTATTATTTTGTTCTTAATATTTCTGTTCTCAGGTTTCTGCATCTGGCCTTTTTCTCTATGAATACCTTTCTAAATAAATGTGTTAGTGAGGAATATTTGAAATACCTTATTTACAAGTCATCACTCAACAAATATTTGTTTTCCCCTATACATTAGGTGCTGTTTTAGGTGCTGAGATCACAGTCATTGATAAGAATAACATGGTCTCTTCTCTCAGTCTTTTAGTTTTTATGAGGAAAATGATATGAGTAGGAATAGATTGAATCACTATTTTGTATATATGTTTACATATGAATCTATTTATACATATATGTAAACATTTTTGTGCATCTGTATATACATACATATTTGCATATGTTAACACAGATATGTATACATATATGCTTACATATGTATATACAGATACAAACATATATATACATATGTATGACACACACACACACACACACACACACACATACACACTCTTTATCCTCTGCTATCCTTCTTCTTTGAACACAATATTCTTATGCTCTCAGCTCCTACCCTAGTAGCTAGAAAATTATGGAAACATGCCTTTTAGGAGAGGGTTATTAATGCCAGAAGTTTAGGGAAAATTAATGAGTCAAGATACTATTATAGTATGTTAAAATGGGCCTTTTGAATTGACCATAAATACTAAGGTCTTGAGGGAAAAGATTTTTAGATGTGTGAGAATTAGTTTTGATTTTCTAAAGTATAGTCCTATAAGACTCATGCCATAAAATCTATTCCATAAACAATAGTTTTTCCTGCCTGCCCACTCAAATAAGATCCCAAAGACTACTGAATGGGAAAATACCAGAGACAGCACTAGAGGGCCAGGTATGGTCTTGTGCCATTTTCCCTTTGGTTCACATCCTATAGGGTGGAAAAACCCTGCACTAACCTATTTTCCAGTTCATGGTTGATTTCCTAGATACTTGCAGATCCTTGTGTTTGTAAGTCAGCTTCTCATTGCTACTACCAAAACACCTGACAATAACACTGAAAGGCAGAAAGATATGTTTTGGTTCAGGGTTTCAGTTCATGGTTGGCCAGCTCCATTGTTCTGTGCCTGAGGTGAGGCAGAACATCATGGTGACAGAAGACCATGATGGAAGAAAGCTGTGCAACTCATGACAGCCAGGAAGGGGAGAGAGAGAGAGAGAGAGGGAGAGGGAGAGAGGGAGAGGGAGAGGGAGAGGGAGAGGGAGAGGGAGAGGGAGAAAGAGACTGGAGAGAATGGAGAGAAGATAAACTATTCCAGGGCATTCCCTCCAGTGATCAGTGATCTACTAACTAGGTCCCATCTCCCAATTGTCTATTCAGCTATCAATGGATTAATCCACTTAGGAAGTAAACACCCTCATGATCTAATTATTTGCCTGAAAGCTCCACCTCTGAAACTTGCTGCACTGAGACCATGTTTTCAATGCATAAGCCTTTGGGAGACACTCCAGATCCAAACTAGACTCTGTAAGAATAGAGACAACTGCATATGGTCAAGCAATGTCAGGAGCCCAGGGTACAGAGCCTTGGGCAGGTCTCTAGTAGATGGCAGGAAATAGTCAAATGCTTTTCCATAAGGATGTGTATAGCACAGATTTCATGAAAGTACATGACAAAGGATTTGGAGAAGAACTGTGGTTAGGTCAAAAGAGAGCATCAGCAGCTGTAATAGTGTAGTTTCTTGTTGGGATCAAATTGGAAAGCTGAGGCCAAGTGAATATTGGTGTACAGATTAAGACCAGCTATTTATCAATGCAAGCAAATGCTGAAGACCAGGCCTCCATATGCCAATACCCACTGTAAAAGTAGAAGCATTCTACTTTCTGCTATTGTATAGTATCATTTTGCAAAATAGGAACTGTTATTTGAAAAGACAGTTATAGCTGGGTGTGGTGGTGCACACCTCTAATTCCAGTGCTTGGGAGGCTGAGAATGAAGGCTTTCTAATTCTAGGTTAGCCTCAGCAACTTAACAAAACTCTCAGCAACTTAGCAAGACCATACTTCAAAATAAAAAATAAAACAGGGCTAGGGAGGTGATTGGAGGTAGAATATCCCTAGGTTCAGTCCCTAATGCCACACAAACAAAAAACACAGCTATATTTTTCTTCCCTGTCTTCTAGCTGGGTGAAAGTGACGAAAAGATAATTATTCCACATGAGTATTGAGTAGTATTTATATATATCTGGGACCAATATAGCATGCAAAGGATATAAAATGAATAAGGCACTGTACTTACCTTTTAGGAGCTTATATTTTAGTGAGAAAGACAACCTGGAGCGAGCTTCCTGCTGTTTTGTTGTTGTTGTTTTGTTTTTTGTTTTTTTCACCATTCATCTTTTTGACGCCTTTGAATGATTTTCCTTTAATTCTATTCTACAAAGTTTTTCCTCCATCATTTCAGATTTAGGAATGGATTATTTTGTGAAATCTCCCCCAACTTCTAGAGTTGAATTAAGTGTTAGTTTCTATTTACCCATAACACTTTACACACAAGGATAGGATTTTTAAGCATTTTTGTCACTTCAAGGCTTTATCACTGCATTTAACTTGTAATCTCTCTAATGGCAGGGATTATTATATATCCAAGCTTTTCTCTTTAGCATCTAGTACAGAGAAGATCATCAATACAATCTTATTTTGTTGAAACATGTTGGTTCTCCAAAATGACTGTGAGATTAGTGTTATAATTTTAGACTTTTTCTTACAAATGAGAAAATAATGAAGAATGCAGAGGGTTAAAGCTTTTCTGAATTCACATAGTTACTAGATAGCAGAGCCTTAAATCAAACCCAGAATATGACTCTAAGCCTTGTGTTCTCGCTTACTTAGTTTGACTTTAATCTCAATATTTAGAACCCATGTTCAGATAGTATAAGATCAACAATTTACTCTAGAGTAACCTAGTAAAACCTTCCTTTCTGGTCCTCACATACCAAATGACAAATATGAACCTAAATATGTTATATGACTAACTGGTACCATGCCATAACTTTTATTTTCTATGCCCCAGTTTTTTTTTTTTTTTTGTTTTGTTTTTTTTTGCTATTACTTTCTGTATTCCTCCACTTTCTGGTGTTATAGTGGACTACCTGACACTGGGTCATGTATAAATAATTTTATTTTGCTCATGGTTCTGAAGGCTGGACATCTAATATCGCATGATCCAAAAGCCTCTTGTGGTGTCAAAATATAGCAGAAAATTGGAATGCAAACAGGTAGGTGTTGAAGAGAGAGAATGGGAGGATCAGCTTTGTAGTAACCTTGTCTTGTGATGGCCAATTTAGCTCCTTGAGAGCTATGTTAACCCCTCCTAAGGGGCTAATCACCTGTTAAACCCTGTTCCCAGTACTGTCACAATGGCAATCAAATGTCAACATGGGTTTCACAGAGGAAGGACCATATTCAGACCACAGGATCACTCAAGCCCATCAATTCTAGCTCTGACTATAGACTGATTCATTCATAGTCAGAATCATCTCAAACTCAGAAATACAGAGGCTGCCTGTATTATTTTTATCCTCAATTATTAACTGGGCTCAATATCTTGCTTAAGCCATTAAAACTTCCTGTCCTTTTTAATTTCTAAGATCACAGTTATTTAAGATTAAAAAGAAAATGCCTTGAATAGGGAAAAAAAATCACATTTTGGGAAAATGATGTGTTAAGGTTTGCTATCAGCAGTTGCTCTTTTGGAGAATAAAAAGAATTGTACAAATACTTCATAAATGACAGGTTTGCTTTGAAGATAATATCCTACAGTTTGAATAACAGGCAATTTTGACATTTTTCTTAAACAGCACATGTTAGAAGCAGCATTTCTACTATTAGAAGGATATTTTAAGTCTGTGATAATATTGTAAAGGAGCAATAATTCATTCATTCATTTAACCATCACATAAATATTTATCTAGAGCTACCATTTTGTTTAATTATGTAGATTGTTAAAATAATTTTACTGAATAAAATGCAATATAATAATAGTATGAAAACTTACTATCATAGACTAGTTATGATAAGGAAAATTTGTAACTATGAGTTCTTAACTTCGATATTTTAAAGACAGTTTTTAATGTGAGGTCATGAAACCCTGTAAAATAAGGCTGTCCACTATAGGAATGAAGAAAATCTACTTTAATTAGTAGATAAGCATAGCTTATAATTAGCATGTCAGGTTCTTGTGCATAAGTGGATGCTTTCAAAGTACTAAAAGTATTTATTTTTCTCAGTTTAGGAGATCTGACATTTTCCTTACAATCTTGTTAAAGTGTTAATTTACTTTACAATCATCCTTTTTAACTTCAGGGCATCTATGCAGACTGTCAACGGTTCTCTTTCAGTGGCCTCCAATTAATTTATTTTCTGAGTTTTTTCATTAACATATTTTTCTGAAGTTTACATAAAAATCTTTGGTACATATATTCACATTATTTCAAGGATTATATATACTTCTCAGGAAAAGTCTTAAAACCAGTGGAAATATGAGCATTTATTGAGGAAAAATTGCAACTAGATAGCAAAAGGCATTTTTTTTCCCTTGAAGAAGAGTTTATAAGTTGTGTTCTGCAGATGTGGATGTAAGAATTATTGGAGAAAGTATGTATCTCTAACACATAGTTGTATGTATACACCATACTTATAAATAGCTAGGTTTGTTTACACAGTCCTTCCAAAGGAAAGAGTTAAGAAAAAATGTAGGTAAATTTCTCTGTGGACTTTTCATTTAAAAAATTTTAACCCTGCAACGAACAACCAAAAATGAAAGCAAGAAAACCATGGATAATATATCTCTCTCCAAGTGGCAAATTATATACTGTCCTCTTCCCCATTATAACAAATTTGGTCAACAATAGACTGCGCATATGATGATGGTCCCATAAAATGCTAATAGAGCTAAAATATTCTTATTGCCTAGTAACATCTTATCCATCCGAATTCCTCTGGCAACACATTAGTCATAACTCTGTGGTGATGTGGATGTAGCACACCTCCTTGCGCTGCCAGTTGTATTATGATAGAGCACACACAAATATGTAGAGCGTCTGATACTTGATTTTAGTAAATGACTATGTTCTTGATTTATCCTACTTAGTATGTTATACTTTATACTGTTATTTCAGAGTATACTCCTACTCATTAAAAAAGTTATCTGTAAGACAGTCTCAGGTAGGGTGATGCCTTTGAGCCTGTATACCAGGGCACGAGTCTGTAGTGGGGGATGCTGCTCACCTCAAAACATCCAGGAAGCAAGAAGAAAGAGAAAGGGCTGGGGTCCCCAGATCTGCTTCACTAGCCGGAGCTAGACTCCAGCTTTAGAGGTTCCACCACCTCCCACTAGTGGCACAAGCTAGAAACGAAGTCTTCCACACACGGACTTTTAGGGGAACGTATCCAAAACAGAGCATAGACTTTTACTTACAGACATCAAGCCCTATTACAAAGTAATAAAATAAGTGTGATTTTGATGCAAGGATACATCAAGTGAACAGAACAGTGTATTTATGGCTTTCTGATTAACCAAAAAGATTCTGCATTTTAGTGGCAAAAAGATAATTTTCCGATAAATATTTCCGGTTTGCTTAAGTACCTATATTGAAAGCAAAAAGAAGCTTGACTGTTGTACTTCATACTAGATTTAAAAAATCAATTCCAGATAAATAAAACGTAAAACAATAAAGCTTTTAGAAGATGTCCATGATGCCATCATTAGTGTCCAAAACAAACAACTTATTGATTCATCAAGAGTCCAATTTGGAAAATAAGATATGTACATGGTAGAATGCTAAAGGGCAGTATAAAAGGTCAAATTACAGATGATTTTAGTTGAAAGAAGCAAGCCAGGCATACATTTAGTATATAATTGCACTTTTGTAAAAAAAAAAAAAAAAAAAAAAGAAGAAAAACAGACTATACGGTCATTTTAGTCTGAATAGTCTATGATATAGGGAATAATGACTGAACTGTGCAGAAAAAGAAGGGTTCTGGGTCACTGGTTTTATGCTAGTGTGTGTGTGTGTGTGTGTGTGTGTGTGTGTGTGACACTAAGGATTGAACCCAGGGGCATTCTATCTCTGAGCTACATCCTCAGCCCTATTTTATTTTTTATTTTGCAACAGGGTCTCACTAAGTTGTGGAAGGCCTCATAAGTTGCTGAGGCTGGCCATGAACTTGCGATCCTTCTGTCTCAGCTTCCTAAGTACTGGGATTACAAGCGTGCACCATCATGCCTGGCTGATTTTATGCTATTCACTTTGTAAATGTTCATTGAACTATATGGACTATTTGTGCTCTTTTTGTTATATGTCAACAAAGACTACATTAAAAATAAAAGTTGATATTAGAATGATGAAAATCCTGGTAGGCTACCCAAACTCCAAAACTTATGTGTGTGGCAAAACAGATAGGATGTAGGAGATAATAATTAGGAGTAGGTCAATAATAACAAGAACAACATCAGTTATTTCCATAAAAGATGAGAGAGGGGGGAGAAAGAACATAAACAACCTTCTAATCTTTTGAAGGAAGTCATATGAGTTACTCTGATTCGTATAAAAAAAAAAAGCTCCAATGGGCTACCACCTTACTGGACTAAAATTAGATATCTATATGAGACTAGCACTAGATCCTAGGACAGATTCTTAATCTCATTCATTTTTTATTGCACATAAATATAAGAAGTTTCAAAAAATCTCATATTGATGGAAACCTCATCATATGCCAAAAGACAACAGATTTCCAAAGTTATACATTTTTAAATGACAATATGTAATTTCACCCATATAGATGAATCCACAGAGAGGAAAATATTTAGAGCCAAACTATTATTTACTAAAGACCAGATGTTCGTAATGATCCTGTTTTACATGGATCACTCTTGATAGGACATTACTCTTCTACTCTATGGTTAAGTTATGTGTCAGTTATCCTCAGTGCAACAGGTCTCTGTATCTTACAAGCAAAAATTAAGAAACAATAGACTTCCTGTGATGAAATTAGTAGCAGAATTTGGATATTACTTTTATTCTATGCTCTCAAATTTCCCCAATCTGCCATGCAATTTCTCTGTAAATTATTTCACTTTAGAAATGAATTTGGAACTGAAAGATTTGAAGCCAAAAGATTCTTCTTTTTCATTAGTTTTGTCAGTGTCTCATAAATTTTTGTTGGAGAGTTTACTATATGTATTTGATTATTATATTTACATTTACATATTAGATTAGCGTCCTATGTATGTATGTATGTATGTATGTATGTATGTATGTATGTTATGTATCCTGGTACAAGGAATTGAACCCAGGAGCATTCTACCTTTGAACTACACCCCTGACCCCTTTAATCTTTTGGTTTGGAAACACAATTTTATCTGTTTCCAACTCTCAGGTTGCTTGAGAGCCTCACTAAATTGTTTAGGCTGGCCTCAAATCTCTGATCCTCCTGTCTCAGACTCTCAAGCACTGGGATTACAGGCAACAGCCTCCACACAGACTACATACTTTTTTTTTTTAAAGGATAGACTTCTTTTTATGAACCCTAAAATAAAATAAAATATATATATGCATATACACACACACCTACACACACACATATATATGTATATATATATTTGATCATTGATCTAAAGCATTAAGATTCCTCACATTCATTTTGAGGCCTTTATGGGATATATTCTACTTTATGTGGGAACTTTTTTACTGATACTTTTTTTTTTTGCCCCAAAAGGTTTTTTAAGTAAATTATATAGGTAGAATATGTAGTAAAGAATGTGAGAGAAAAAAAATGATTAGACAAGCCCCTGCTTATGCAAAACACACACACACACACACACGCTGTTTTATCACTCCTGGGAGTTATTTCAATACTTTGTACTTTCAATTCACAGAGTAAGAAAATATTTCCTTACTAATTCTAGGCTCTCAAACATGGGTTTTTAAAAAAAATAGCCCTTTCTCCCTCCTCTCACTATGACTGGATATTCAAAACCACTTGAGTCTACACAGCAATGCAACAGAGAAAGATTTATGAGTGGGTATCATGGATTTACTCCATAGCCCCTTGGTGCATTTCCACTCTAGGTTCTTTAATTCATGGGGTTTTGATTTTCTACCTGCAAACTTAGGGTGTCAGTGTCTGATTTCATCACAGCTGGAGTCTTCTACAGTAGGGCTTCTCAAACTCCATGTTCTAGATATTTTCAACCAGATACAGAATTTCTTGTTATGGGAGGCTGACTGTACATTATAGGATGTTTAACAGCACCTCTAGTACTTTACCCACTATATTCCAATATTTCTGCCCCTAGTTATGACAATCAAACTATTTCCAGACATTGCTCATTATCCTGCTTAGGAGAGGGGGAAAAATTATTCCTACTTAAGAACCAATGTCCTACAGAATTAAAGCAAACTACAGACACAAAGAAGACGAAAAAAGCCCTTATTTCTGACCAGCATATTTTAAGATGTCCTAAGCTCTCCAGGAGGATCATTGTGTTTAGGTAATTTGGACAGTTTCCTGTATAAGAGAGGCAGCAACTGCAACACCGCATCCATCATCTCAGTCCTGATCTTTTATCCTTGACTTCACTCTACCTTGCTCTTCTTATGGAGGTCGGCACGTAATAATTTCAGCTTTTTTTGGATCTCAGTCAAGACACCAATTTTCTGCTCCAAAATGGACAATGACTGAGCAATGCAAAAATCAACATCATAGTTTACTCCATCAGCGGTCTTCTGGATATTCTCCCACCATCGGCCAGATTCCTTCCACGAAGTTACTGTATCCTTCACGAACGGTGTGGATAAAATTGCCATGGCTTCACCCTCTTTCTCTTCTTTGCTCTGCACACAAGACATTTGCATTAACTCATTCATCTGGAGGGACATTTCTGAATCCTGAATGTCCTTCTCTAACATCTGTGGTGTCTCCTGTCTAACGGGAGAGAGGCAATGATGGCAGGGCCTTCCATCCAGAGCTAATTCTTTGACTCGGTTTGCATATCTTAAAGTGTTGAGGGTATTTTCGCAGGAGGTCATTCCTGGTGAGATAGTAGCTATCATGCAGGTGGAGGAGTTCTCGCCGATGAAGGAGTCCCGGAGCACCTGCGTGAGCTTGCTGGCTCTGAATGGGGTGTGAGACTTGTTCTGACCCAAGGCCCTGATACATTCTTTGAGGGCCAGCAGACTTTTATTAATCTCCGCCCCTTCCAGCTGTCTCTTCCGATTGGCCTTGGCCGTATCAGCTCCCCTTTCATTGCCAGCTAAGTCCACTAGGGAAAACTTGCCATGCAGTTTCCCCCTGGACTTCAGGATAATCTGGAACACTGCGTGGCTCCTGGACGAATGGGCATTGACCGACGTCTGTCCGGAAGTTCGGCAGCTGTTTCCTAGTTCCACGAGGTTCAGCACCTCCTCCACGCAGCGCACCTCTTTCTCCTGCAGCCCTACCACTTGCATTTGCTGATTCCCATCCTCAAGGACCTGCAGCTTCTTCTTCCAGTTCAGCAAGTCATACACTTTGCCGCCATAGATCTCGAAAAACGTGCCGAAGACTTTGAGATCCAGCTTCGCGTAAATGGGGTTTTTGAGCAAGAGAAAGACATCCTGCGCCACCAGGGCGTAAATGCCTTTCGAACAATCTTGGGCCGTTCCAGAAAAGGCTCCACCCATAGTGTGCGTTTTGCCACTGCCGGTCTGCCCGTAGGCAAAGCAGGTGGCCATGCCCTTGCGGAAGATGGACTCCACCAGCGGCTGGGCGGTGAACTGGTACACCAGCTCGTTGGAAGCCGTGTCGTCGAAGGCGTGGTCGAAGCAGAAGGTCTGGTTCTCCAGGTAGCGGGTGAGGTCCACCTTTTGCTTGGACTCGTGTACCATGACCACGTTGTTCGAGGGGATGGTGATGATATCCAGGTCTTTCATGGTGGTCTCTTGATGGTTGAGTGGCCGCTTCCGCACACACACACAGATCCGATGGTCTTCCGTGGGCTCCAGGATCGACACCTTGCTGCTGTCCAGGTGTCTGCGGTATTCCTCGATCATGCGCATGGTTTCGAAGTTGGGGTTCCCGTTGTTGACGTCGAGGGCACGTTTCGCTCGGATCTCCAGCTGCAGCCTCCGTCGTTTCTCGCGCTGCTTGTGCAGTTTCTCAATTTCAAGTAGGCAGGGGGATTTTTTGCGCTTCATTAGACAAGGGTTGCTGGGGATCCCCAGTGCTTGGTTGTCGCCTGAGGGTGTTTCGTTTTTCTGGGGAGCCATGACAACCCACTCTTTGGCTGCACGCTGGTCCCCCATGACTTTAGAGGGTGTTAGAGACAAAGAGGGCAAGGACCTGGACAGCGTGGTGGTGTGTTGGGCAGAAGCCAGAGCTGGATTCAGCAGAAATATGGACTCCAGATCAATCTTCTTCCCTTTCTTCACTCCTTTTTCAACCCACTCTACCGTGACCCTGGCGTTTTCTCTGTTGATCTCTGTGACCACGGCCAGGTGTATCCGCTTGTCGCTGCGCTGGATCGCCACGCAGATGCCCAGCCGGAGGTTTCCGAAGCGCGATTTCAAGGGTTTCAGGGGCGAGAGGCGTGGGGAGAGAGGGAGGCAGAACTGGCTGGCCATGCTGAGTGTTGGAGTTATCGGGCCTCACTTCTAAGGGCCCTTGGTGTTGGAGCAGGAGGACCTGAGCCCAAGCCAGCCCGAAGCGTCCAGAGCACTGAGTGTAGGTGTGGTACGTTCCTCTCCTTTGTGAGCCTCGAGCGCCAGGACCCTGGCTGCGGACACTCACGTCACAAAGGGATGGGGAGAAGAGGCACGGAGCCCAGGGCCTCCAGCTGAAAGGGGGGTGGGGTGGGGTGGGG
>PVLC010036375.1:0-15840 GCA_004027655.1 Graphiurus murinus
TATCTTGAAGGATAGACAAGAATTTTTGAAGTGACTCAGATTAGGAGACATGAATGAGGTTATTTCATTTTTTACTGTTTCTTTTTACATATTGCTTGAGCAGTTTAAATAATAAACATGCATGTTTCATAGAACTCCAGAGATGATACACAAGTAATTAAGGTTATGTTTTTGTTCAGTATTTAAATTTTAAGTATTATAACAGCTTTGCTCTTCTTATGAGAAGACCTGTTGTCCTGCCCCGGGCTTTGTTGTAAGTTTTCGTCAAGTCCCAGGTGCTGGAAACGGCAGGGATCAGTACCACTTGCTGCAGTAGAGACGATATAACAACCTTTCTGCTCATTATTGAGCAAAAAATTACTGTGCTTTGCTTTGCTGTTTCAGAAGGAAAAGGGCAAAATCTGCAAGGGCACAATCTAGCCAGGATCCCAGCAGAGGACAGTGTGTCCACTCCAGGGGCTGTCCCTGCAGGCACCCAGAGGACAGAGGACATGCAGCAGGAAGCAGAGGGGCGAGGGGAGAGGCAGGGCCAGCGAGTGGGCGGTGTCCTGGGGAGGTGGGCACTCTAGCACGTGCTGTGGCAAGCAGCTTCAGGCGCTTATGAGCTGGTCAGTGGGAAGTTGAATGGCCGTGGGTAGCGGGGAGGGGCTCTTCAGTCTCTCAGGGAAGTTACTTAGGATTCAGACTCTTGACTGAACCTGGCTTTTTAAACTCCAGCATCTCTTTGTTATGAAAACCCCATAGCATCCATAACTGTACTTTATTTATTTATTTATTTATTTATTTATTTATTTATTTTGCAGTACTGGGGATGGAATCCTTGGGCTACCTCCGAGTTACACCCCTACACCTATTTTTTATTCTTTATTTTGAAACAGAGTCTCACTACGTTGTGGAGGGCCTCACTAAGTAGCTGAGGCTGGCCGCGAACCCCGATCCTCCTGTCTCAGCCTCCCAAGTACTGGGATTTCAAGCACGTGTCACCACGCCTGGCTTCATAACTGTACATTTCACAGTCCAGGATTTTAGTACATCAGTCCAGCTTCCCGCCGAATCGTGGATGAGAATCATGTCTGTGCTGTGGGTCTGTTTTTATCATGAAACCTGCGCGCATGGTTTAGGAGCACCAGAGCAACAGAAGAGCACGTTGCAATCGTTCTGGAAGGTTCCTTGAATCTGAGGGTACCCAGTTGCCATTTCTCAGTGAATACACTACCACGTATGCCAATCTAGTCAACATCAAATAGCAACAACAAGGCCCTTGCGAACTTACCAGCTAGATGGGTTTTTGTTTTGTTTTGATCTTGTTTTATTTTGATATCTCTCAATTTCTTAGGAGTCAGAACCCATTCTTGAGGCTGAAGGCAACTATGAAAGGCATTCTTCAGGAACTTCTCATAGGACTGTGTCCACCTTGGGGACAACTTGGAATCAGCAAACCTTGAAAGCACAGGTGCAGGATCTTGTCTGGGAGAAACTGGAGTGTTGTACCCAGAAAGGGTTTCCGCTAGTGCCAGCTGGAAACCCGAACCCAGATGACTTTCCTAAATAAGGCTAGGGACTTGTCAGGCCCCTCCAGGTGCTGGAGTACTTACCGCCCTACCAGTGAGTACCCTTCTTCCTCCTGGTCTTCCTTAAATCTGCTCTTGGCTGACCTGGTCCTATAACTCACTGCCCCTCCTCCTCAGCTCTGCCACTGTAGCCCCCTTGAATGCAGGCTGTGGTCTCGCAGGTGACACCTCGTGCATGGAACCAGCCTCTGGCTCACTCAGCACTGGACACCCATCAGGACCCCACTGGGTACTTATTTAGCTGCTGCCATTTGAATAGTGCAGCCCCAGCCCCTTTGTTAAATGCCTCCTGATCCTGTAATCCTAGCTCCCGTATTCCATTTTTTCTTCTTCTTCTTTTTTTTTTTTTTTTTGACCACTTATGTCCATTTTATTTCATGTCAGTTAGTCTTCAGTGAAGTTGATTTTTTAAAAATTATAATTAAATTTAAGCCGGACGTGGTGGCGCACGCTTGTAATCCCAGCATTTGGGAGGCTGAGACCAGAGGATCTGGGTTCGTGGCCAGCCTCAGCTACCTAGTGAGACACCCCGCAATTTAGTGAGACCCTGTTTCAAAATAAAGAATAAAAAAATAGGGCTGGGGGTATAGTTCGGAGGTTGAATGCCCCTGAGTTCAATCCCCAGTACCACACACACACACACACAAATTATAATTAAATTTAAGAGCCAGAAATTGTAGTGCACTCCTGTAATCCCGGATATGTAGGAGGCTGAAACAAGAGGATCACAAGTTCCAAGCCAGCCGGAGCAAATTGAAGAGACCCTGTTTCAAAGTAAAATATCTATCTATCTCTCTATCTTTATATATATAAAGATATATATATATATATAAAGATATATAGAGAGAACTGGGGACATAGCTCAGTGTTAGTGCCCCTGGTTTCAACTCCCAGTATTGCAAAAAACAATTAATTTAATTAAATTTATTTAATTTTTTCAGTACTGGGGATTGAACCCGGGGGCATTCTACCTTTGAGCTACATCCCCAGCCCTATTTTTTGTTCCTTATTTTGAAACAGGCCTCTCCACATTGTGGAGGGCCTCACTAAGCAACTAAGGCTGGCCGCGAACCTGCGATCCTGATCCTCCTGTCTCAGCTTCCCAAGTACTGGGATAACAAGTGTGCACCACCATGCCCGGCTATCAGTTTACTTTTTAGCTGATATAAAAATTGTACCTATGAATGGAGGACCATGTGATGTTTCAATACTTGTATGCAGTGTGCCGTCTTTAAATCGGGTATAATGTATTGATTTCCTCAAATACTTATCATTTATTTTTAAATTTTTTTTATGTGGGTACTGACTAAGAGGCACTGAGTCCCCCAGGTGATGTGGAAGTTCTGCTTGGCATTCTGAGAGGTAGAGGGTGGTGACAGCGGACCCTGGGGACATGGCTCCAGGTGGCTGGCAGATCCTCAGGGGTGTCAGAATTCCACTGAGCGTGACGAGAGTGTGGGCTTACTCATTTTCCTAGTGCTATGAAGTGTCACCAGAAATTAGTTGAAGCCATGAAGAGCAGCCTGCGCTGGGAAGAGGATTTGCTTGCTTGAAGAACATCCTTTCCAGGGAGAATTAGGATTACTATCTAGCAATAATATTGTAAGAACATTGTAGCTGGAATGTTCACCTGTCATAATCTTTTTAGACAAGTGTGATTAGAAGGTATTTATTGCTGTCAAATTATTATTCATAATCCTCTGAGATGTGAATCTTAAGTCACATCACTGGAGAAGGTCTGATGCCACTTTCAGCCTTGTATTTAATTAACCTTCTTTTTTGGGGATGAAATACATTGAAAATCTAAATCTCAGGTACAATTGAATTATGAATGTGGAGTCCTGAGGTGTAGGCCAAGGATCCCTGGACAGGTGCAAAGGAGGAGGCCACGTCCTTTGGATTCTGCAGTGAGCTATCAAAAAGATAAAGAGAATGTAAAAGGAATTCTTTGCATATGAGTTTCATCAAATAAATTGGATCCAGGTGTCCTGCTCTAAACACAGTTTATTGAACATTCGTACTCTGGTCCTTACCTTCTCTGCCATCATTCCCCAACCTGTAGTGTTGGTGAGTGGCTCATACGGCCAGGATCCCGATGGTCGTGACACTCCTGGTATTGACACAGGGGACTTAGAACATCAGGTGCACAAAGACTGTAGTTGAAAACAAACCATGCCTTCACACTGAATGCATTCGTGATCATTGGGATCAACGTCTGCTAATACCTATGTGGACATCATATAGTGGTTTCACATTTTATTTATTGTATATATACTCTTGGAACTGTAGTTGAAAACAAACCATGCCATCACTGAATGCTTTCGTGATCATTGGCATCAATGTCTGCTAATACCTATGTGGACATCATATAGCGGTTTCACATTTTATTTACTGTGTGTATACTCTTGGCACTGCCAGGTAATGGGAGACAACGGTGTCATCACAGTGATTTTTCTCCTACATCCCTTTTAGAACTGTTGTAATTTTAGATTTTACACTTTTCTGTAGTTTCCATTATAAGTAAGTGTTGTCTGCCTTGCAAGGTGTAGATCAAAATATTTTTAAGCCAGGAGTGGAGGCACACACCTGGAATCCCAGTATTTGGGAGGCTGATATAAAGAGGATTATGGGGTCACAGCCAGCATCAGCAACTTAGCGAGGCCCTGGGAAACTTAGGGAGACCTTGTTTCCAAATTAAAAAAGAAGTAAAATAGGGCTGGGGTATAGCTTTAAGGTAGAATCTCCCTGGGTTCAATATACTGATACCCGGTTGTCTCAGTATAAATTGGTGAAAGAAAATCTTGCCTCTGCTGAATTGCCTTTGCAATCTTCTCAGATGTGCATTGATGTATTTCTAGACTCTGTTGTGTTTCAATTCATTCGACTTTAGACCAACAAGACATTGCATTGATTACTATAACATCACAGGTCTAGAAGTTAGGTGGCTTGACCGCCAACTTTGTTTTTTTTTTTTTTTTTTCTTTTATGCAAAGATGTTTGGGATATTTTAGGTCTTGTGCATTAAATTCTACTTTCCAATTTCTACAGAAACACCTGGTAGAATTTTGGTTGTGTTCGAATTAAATTTGTAGATCAACCTGAAAGGAATTTGTTAGTTATCCATAGCCTTCTGATCCAAGAATACAGTCTGCATTTCCATTTTTTATTTATTTTTTCTTCTTAATCTCTGACTTCAATTTCTTTAGAAAGATGCCCAGGAGTGATAACCGCCTATCCATGTTTATAGAAGCACAATTCACACAAGCCAAATTATGGAACCAACCTAAGTGTCCATCAACAGATAAATGGATAACAAAACTGTGGTATATATATAATGGAATTTTACTCAGCCATAAAGAAGAGCAAACTGTCATTTGCAGGAAATGAATGGAACTAAAGAATATTATGCTAAGTGAGATTAGCCAGTCTCAGAAAGCCAACAGTTGTATATTTTCTCTCCTATGTGGAAGCTAGAGAGAAATGGAGGGGTTTGGGGAAAGAGGAGGGGGGATAGGTGATGAAGGTAGCAGTTTAAATAATTCTAGGTACACCCATGAATTTATCAATGTCAATCTCCGTGACATGTATGGGGAAGAGGCGGAAGTGGGGTTGGGTCCAGAGAGAAACACCCCAAGTGTTGTGTGCGTGTCTATTCCTATCATGCTGCAACTCATTGTGATATATAATTGTTCCTAGTTTTAGGGGAAAGAATGCAGGATTTCTTATAGACTGTTATTAGTTCTTGCTTCTTTATCTAGTCTGACAATCCCAGCCTTTTGATCATGGTGTTTAGAATATACATATGTATTGTCACAATAACTTTGTGTTTAGGTTGAAATCTACCATTTGCTTTTTGTTTACTGTACAAATTTGTTACCCTTACCTCTTTTACTAGTTTCTTTGGGGTTATTTATTATGATTCAAGTTTATCTTTTCTTGGTATTCTACTCTTTTTTGTTATTTTAGTGGTTGCTTTAGTATTTTTAGGGTATCACTTTGACCTATCCCAATCTACTTTACTCCTTTTGTAATAAGTTTTCTAAAAAAATTTTGCTAATATGCATTGACACTAACCATATATAGATATAAATATGAAAATTTATTTATAAAGGTACTATTTTTTGCAGAGACAAGAACAAAATGAGTATATGGAAATTTTCCAAACTTAATAAAAATTTAAGATGATAACAGGAAAACAATGAACAAAGTTCAGGACCCATTTAAGCACAACTGCTTAGGCTGTACACCCATGAAGCCAGCCCTTACTTGGAGAAATAATACTTATCTGAGTTGTAACATAATAATAGAGTAAGTTCCTTGGTAGTTTATCAGATTATGGGACATCTATAAAATATTACGAAATCATTACATTTATATTAGAAAATAGTTTAATTTCAACAATTAACTATATTTATGGTCTTTTGTAACTTGGATGCCATAAAATGTTAACCTTTATTCTTTGGGGCAGTGACAAGGTATGCATGTTTTGAAGCAGAAGGGTAATATGATCAAATCTATATTTTAGAAAAATGATTACTATAAATGGTCTGAGATTTCTAATAATCTTATCTACCAGCAAAATAACCCAACTAGTGAAATAATACTCTTTAAACTTTCTTAATATATGTACCTGTTTTATTCTTTGTAATCTCCACTGTCAACTGCTCTGATATTTGACCCCTTTTCCTTGGGTAGTTGGGCATGTGAATATATTCTTTCCCAGTCTGCCTTCATCTTCCGAAGTTAGCAGGCAGATTTTCTACCTACAGAATTTTGGAGTAAACCACGCTGTGCAATAGCTTTCTGTCTTCTTACTTGCAGTGTGCCCGGCATGACAATGCCTTCATTGCAGAGATCCTGATCGACAGAGGAGTCAACGTCAACCACCAGGATGAAGACTTTTGGACGCCTCTGCACATCGCCTGTGCATGCGATAACCCTGACATCGTCCTGCTTCTTGTATTAGTAAGTGCATTGGTCCAGTTATCCACCATTTGAAGATCTGATGGCATACAGAAGTCTGTATTTAACTTTGAATGAAGTATCAAATATTGACTTTTTAATATTTGGTATGTCATTTGATAAAAAATGTATGTGCTATCGCTTATGTACCTGGAACACAAGATCATTATCAACTAAGATCATGGGGTCAAGTCATTGATAAAACATCCTGTGTGGATGTCATGCAACTTTGACTCCTCTGTCTTTCCTTGGTGATGATATGCATTGATACAAGTCAGTGTTAACTGTAATGGTTTGGTAACTTTCTTTTTTCCCCCTTCATCCTCCTTTGCTAAAGTTTTAGCTAAATTGGCATACAATTGTAAGGAAATATGGCTTTTAATTTTTTCTTCGGTACATCCACTAAGAAAGTGCTACAACATTTTTTTACATGAAAATGAAGTCTTTATAAAAAACACTGGAATTCTGCAGTTGTTAGTTTGCTACATCCTAGACACACATTGATGTACACACATCGTTTGTTTTGGAATTGCTTCCCCCCCCCCCGATTAGTTTATCAAAGGGGTTAGAAGAAAATACACAAGATTTTTAGAAAACATGCTACATACAAGAGGAAGAGTGATTAACTTTTTTTCCTTCTTTTGAAATCATGTAATTCCTTGATGATTTCCTGTTATGTGCCTGGCTTTTCATACATCTTATTTCGCATGAGCTCTCATGATTTTATGCACAAGCAAATTCAACTCAATATACTAAGCAACTCAACATACACCAAACAAACAAACAAACAAAACTCCTAGGATTGCACTCAAGGCCACTGTCCAGGGCCCATACTTCTTCAGAGTCCTTTACCTCCACTGACCACCTGTGCCTGCTGGAACAAATGACCAGAGAAACCTGTCCTTTCACGGCGGAGGCTGCAAGTCCGACATCAGGGGCGCAGGGCAGTGCTCCCTCAGAGGCTCCAGAGCAGAGTCCTCCCTTGGCCCGAGCCCCGCTTCTTGGCTTGTACATGCATTCCTCTCTTCTCTGTCTCTCTCATCCCGTGACCTTCAGACTCTCGGTGTCCAAAACTCTCTCTCCTTTTTTTCTTAAAACAGGCATTGGGTCTAGGGCCTTCCCCAATGCAGTACCATCTCCTCTTAACTTGATTACATCTGCAAAGACCTTATTTCCAAATAAGATAGATAACATTCATAGACATCAGGCATCAGGACTTGAATATATCTCATAATGAGACACAGTTAAGTGCACTTAATTGACCCCTTCACCTATATTTTACTGTGTGTGTGATACTAACGATTGAACTCAGGGGCATTCTGCCTATGAACTATACCCCCAACCCTATTTTATTTTTTATTTTGAAATGGGGTCTTATTAAAGTTGCAGAGGGCTTCACTAAGTGGCTACAATCCTGCAATCTGCCTGTCTCAGCCTCCCAGGTACTAGGATTGTAAGCTTGTGCCACCACACCTGGCCCCACTTTTTTGGAATTATGAACAGAAGTATTGTAGAATCCACATTATGAATATGGACTTCTTTAATCCTGTGAGAAGTTTAATTTTATCTAATTTTCTCTGATTTACCCTCAAGGATATATATACTTCTTAGAGTAGGAATATATGTTACTAAAAATTTTTCTTGCAAATTCTAAAAGATGGAGATTTTGTTAGATTAATAAGGGAAGGAAAAATAAAAATTATTTAGTTTGAAATAAAAACTTTTGGAGGGCCAGTTCTCAAAAACATGAAAACTTACTTAACTTATTTGCAAGAAAAAAAAATCTCTGTTTTTTAGAAATAGACCCTTAGAGGAAGTAACTGACAGCATAGAGACCAACGCTTGCTCAGTAGTGAAAGAGAACGTGGAAGACATCGCAGAAGGTGCTGGCTCACCTTTTGAGTGATGCTGTAAATGATCAACTCTCAAAGTATTGAGAATGCTCAGAACAGATGTAACATTAGGCAACATACATTATATACAAAGGGGCTTAGTTCATGGTACTTGCTTGATGCATTTTTTGGATAGTTCAATCACCAGATGACTTGGGTAAAATAGCTGCTATACCTGAGACTGAGATTAAATGTTCCATTCATGACTTCTGTGGTTTTCCGATGTTCTGATTTATTTTCTAAATGTTAGTTTGGAAATTCAGAAATAGTCTCAAAGCCTATTTCTATTTATTTCCTTGGACTTACTATTATTACTTACACTAAGCATTTTGCCAAAAGGGGCTCTTGAATAATTTCCTGCATGCAGACGGGCCATATTCTCAAGAATCTAGATTCATGTGACTGTGCTTGAAACTTTAACAAAATCCTTCCCTGTCTTCAATGCAAATGGCTGAACACAGACTTCACCTTCTTGAGTTGAGATGGGTGCATCAACTCTTAGTTCTGTTGATAATACAAAATCCCTTCCTCCACTCAGAATATCTCAGCTCCAAACTTATGATGGCAGAGGGCGTGAAGAACTACCCTTGTGATATAGTCTCCACTGAATCTCTGCCTGGGAACCTCATCTTATACCTACAATTAGCTATCACAAGGACACTCTAGAACTCATGTACCAAATTATGAAAACAAACAAATAATCAAAAAACAACAAGGCAGAGCTCAGCTCAGCCTGTGGCAGCTGTGATTGGAAGATGCAGTCGCTGCACCTGTGGGCTGTGCCTCGCTGTCAACACATAAGGGTGTTATCACAGACAGCACCCATAGCAGAACTGTCCCCAGTGGACTAAGGAAGAGGCCACTTAGTCCACCCTGAGGACAGACAGCTCCTGTTTTGTTTCCTGAACTAGGATTAAGCAGCCCACCAAGATGGTTTCTGGCATGGTAGGGTTATAAGAATATGTTAAATGGGGAGACATTACTAGAGTCTCCCCTGCAGCTCTGCATAAATGAGGAAATACACGTTGACCTTGTTTTTTATTGAGGTTGAACAGTGTTTTTCAAGGGAAATCAATAAACAGTGACGTTCATCGGAGTTCCCACAATAAACTCTTAGGAGAAGGATGACAATTTGATGAAGTATCAAATCATGGCCCTAACTTGGGATACCTTCATGTCACTGTTACACCAGTGGTGGCTTCACTATGATATGGAACATTCTTTATACTCTCTTTTTGTGCTTTATTTTACCCTCTTTGATACTTGAACCCCAACTTCCTGCTAGGATTATCAGCACATCACTTGTGTTTGCTGACGTCTCACCTCATCAGGAACATAACACTCGTTTAAATAATGATTTCTTTATTCTCTTTGTTCTCATGAGATACAATTTCTGTAACTCTTATTTGTTCCCATGGTCACAACTCAATCATATTAAAGGCCAGTTGCCTTCACAGTAAACATCCGTTCTGCCTGGGATAGTTTGGTTCAATGTTGCTTCATCTAAGTCTACCAGTGGTGTTCATTAGGGAGAATAGAGTGGACATTTATAACAAATCACAGAAGTTCCTAGCTGCTGTGTAGGTGGCTGTTTGTTAAAACAGAGGCTGGTGCTTGGTACACACTCAGTGTATACCTGCTGGATACATGAATCAACAAATACATGGGAGAAAGGCCAAGCCAGGCTGAATTCAGTGCTGCCTGTGTTAACTCATATCTAACACCAAAAAAAAAAAAAAAAAAAAATGATGATACTATACTCATCATCGTGGATATTCTAAAAACCTTTACCCAGAAAATTATAGAAAGTTATTCTATAATTAAAGTTATATATAGAATAACTTTCTATAATTTTCTACCAAGGCACTTGCTTCAGCATACAAATTGTCTCACTGTCTTACATTGCTTTTCTTTAAAAGACAGAATTGAGAAGTAGAAAATGGGTGTATTTCATCCAGACATCATGGTGGATTCCTGTGGTTGCAGCACTTGGGAGGCTGAGACAGGAAAAGTGCAGATTTGCAAAACCCTCAGCAACTTGGTGAGACTGTGTTTCAAACTCCTGGTGGACTGGTAGCTCTGGACATTTCAGGATGCATCTCAACAGCTGTGTTGGGTGTGGTGTTCATGCACCCATGCCCCTGGGACTAAGAGTACATATCCCACTGCCCTTCTCTGGTGTGGTCAAGAGAGATGGCCCAGAAAGTTCCAGGATCAACCCCGGCACTTCTGCAGGCATGCACAGCTCCTGTGGCAGCAGAGGTGTCTCTGAACATCCCAGTACAAATTCTGCTGCTTGAGATCTGGATAGATCAAATGGTGCCAGGCTGTATCGTGTGTGTGCCGCCCAATGAAACCTACACCACCAATGCCAAAGGTCCTGCCATCAGCCAGTCAGTCTTACACTCCCAAAGGGTTTTGTCCACTTTCTCACTTTTGAGCCTAGGATATTTTTTGGTCCAGGCATCTGCTGGCCGAGTGAAAAAATAACAAAGTATGAAAAAGAGGCTGTTGGGTCTTGGAGATACAAAAAATAAGAGATAAAAAGTGAAGGGAACAGAGAGCTCAGGGATTTCTGATCTCCTGTACAGAGAGCCAAAGTGCCTTTGAGATGGCTCTCCTTCCCAACTGTCATGGAACCCACAGGGAGGTGCCTGGAGTGTAGGAAGGCTCTTTGGCCGCTCAGTTTCCTTATGTTGTATCTAAATCAGCTCTTTGCTCAAACTGCACTCCTGCCCAACAGTGGAGTCTGCTGCTCTTGAAGTCTTCATGATTCCTTTTTTCACACTCTGGAGGGAAGGAGCTTCTCCTTCCCCATGGAGTAGCCTCGTGCCTGACATTGCCAGAGTCAATTTCTATTTCTGTTTTGTCTTAACTGTCATTATTTTAAAAATTCACCATTCCTGTGCTGACTCTGGGCTGGAAAGGAGCACTTTCCTCCTGATCTCCATCACATCCTGCAGCTGTACAGCTGTTGAGTTGATTCAGTCCCAGGGAGTAGCAGGTATGCCCTGGATGCCACTCGTCCTCCATTTGTTTTCTCCATGAAATCCAATTTTAAAGTATTTTTGACTGGCACCATATTCAAACACCAATACTGTATAAATAAAAACATAGTTTTAAAAAATAATTCCAAATTACTTTGCTCTCTCCCAGACTTTGAGAAGCCTCTTTATTATTCAAGAGTAAACTCACAAGGTAGAAAGTGATTAGCTCGAACCAGGTCATATTTTATTGTCTTGAAAATCTTGACTTCATATTTATTCCTACATGGTCACATTTATGTGCATGCACGTGTGTGTGTGTGTGTGTGTGTGTGTGTGTGTGTGTGTGTGTGTGTATTTATAGCATATTGTATATTTACATAAAATTGTAGCATGTTGAGTCAATGAAGTGTAAGTGCTTATGAAATGTCCTCAGAATCTACTGGGTCACTTGCCTTCTACGAAGGGAATAAGGAATTTTTCATTGTTATTTTGGATTCCAGGGTTTCGTAGAAAATAGTTTCTGAAAATTGCTCAGTTCTTACAACTTTTCCAACAAGATTTTGGGTCAAAAGTCTCTGTTTCTGTGCAGTATGCTAGACCTGTGCTTTGGCATGCAGTTTAACAACATGGCATAGTTGCTTAGGGATTCTGTACCATCAGCAGTTCTAAAGTCTGAGGAATCTGCATGCTTCAACAGTTCATCACACTTCAACCCGTAGAAATGAGTTACCTTTACTTGGTGTTAATTATTTTGAGTGGAAAATAGTTTAATTGACTTAACCTCATGATGACCATGTTTGTGTTACTAATAGTCTCAGACTTTTTCCTGTTACAACATTTTGGGAGGAAGTGGGTTGATACCACATGTGCCTTGGAACCATTTAACAGATTCTACTGTAAAGGGTATCTATTGTACCATTTCAAGAAATGGATAGTAGACAATGAAAAGCTATTATTTAATTAATTTTAATTTTGTAAAGGTGGACGGGCATTTGTAAACTCCTGAATTATTACTTTTCACACTACCAAGAGATCTTGGAAGATAATTTCTCTGCTTGAAATAAGAACTAGAGAAGGAAATATTCATAAACAGTCATTTGCTAAGCGAGGCTCAGCGATGGCTTTATCATACTTCAGCTACAGTGGGATGGTCACTGGGGATTCAGTGTGAATTTCCCCAGGCTGGGGCCTTCTGTGTTTGAACATTCAATACTAGCAATTCCTTTGCCTGTAGGAGGGACTATGTTGTGGTCTACATATAGTGGGCAGTGGAGAGCTAGACTGTCTTAAGGGATGCTGCAGGCAACTCCTGGGATGAAAAAATCCGGTCTTAGATGAAATAGCGCATTTGTAAGCATATGCCTTGCTATGTGTCAAGCGAGTTAAATTTATAGCTCGAAATTAAACCATCCCCAAACTTCACTTATTAGTTGCTTAGGCGACAACTGGGTTAAATTTTACTGCTTAATGTTTTATACTGTTTGGTTATAAATCATCCTCTCTACCACTGTGGTTTGTTAGGCAACAGGCCACAGTCTGTCCTTGCTGTTTCAGAGGTTATTCTCCTCCACGTTGAATGCATATGTTTAGATGGTTCAAGGTAAGCCTGACTTCCCAGTGTGCACAGCGGTGCAGGTGCTGGCCACACACGTTCAGTGCTGCTCTCTCTCCGAGGTCCATCTTGCCTTTGCCTGAGCTCAGAACATTGAAACCTGCCAGCTTGAGCACCTTCAGCTTTCATCTCACAAACCTACTGATTTTTTTTTCCTTGTCTGTTTTTCTTAAAGAAGTATTCATTTTCATCTGTTAGCTAAATCTTTCATGTCCTTCCATATTCTAATTGCTACCTCTACATGGATTCCACTTTATTTCTTTCTTTGTGTGTGTGTGTGTGGTACTGGGGATTGGACCCAGGGGCATTCTACCTCCAACCTACATCCCCAGTCCCCCTTTATTTTGAGTCAGGTCTCACTAAGTTGTGGAGGGCCTCACTAAGTAGCTGAGGCTAGCCTCAAACCCAGATCCTCCAGTCTCAGCCTCCCAAGTACTGGGATTACAAGTGAATGCCACCATGCCCGGCTGTCCACTTTCTTTTCATAGTCATCTCCCTACCTTTTCCTTTAAATCCATAATTATGTCCTAATACCTTTGATTAACCTAAAATAAGGTAAAAGGTTAGTCAATCTTATTTCCTTTGTCACCTCCCTGTCCTCATGTTCTTGATCAAGCTCTCCTGAACCGCAGCGTGATCTTACTTACTCCTAGCTAGCCCCTCCTGCTGTCTTCCCAGCCCAGGCCCTCTGGCTTCTGTCCATTCAATCCCCTCAAATCAGTCCTCACCAGAAACACTTTTACCACCTTTGTAGTGTTTCCATCAGAGTCACCATAGCTGTGACCAACATATTAACAAAAACAAGGCAAAGGGGGTAAGGTGTCTTGGGGTGCATGGTTTCAGAGGGTTTAGTACAGAGGGCAGGCTCTGATGCATCAAAGGCCATCGTGGCCTCCTGTATGGAGGGATGCTCTCTCACACCGTGGAGGCCAGGAGCGGAGTGAGTGAGTGATCGAGGAATGGGGAGGAGGGACAGATACGATCCCCAAGGCCACATCTCCAGGGACCTACACCCTCCAGCCACAGCTACCTGCTGACATTAGCAGCCGATAAATCTATTCAGAGTATCAGGTCATCAATGGATTTGTCCACTGCTGAGATTAGAGCCTTCATGACTCCATTATTTCACCTCTGAACACATTTGCATTGCCAATGTATGATCTTCTCTCAAGGACATTCTATAGCCAACCCGTAGCATTTATCTCACTTGGTCTAAAGACAGGTTGACCAAAGAAGGAAATCGGACAAATCTCTGAGGTTTGACCCAAGGTCATATACTTTGACATATAGAATAAGAACTTGGAGGAATTTCTGTGGTTTCTAAGCCCTGCTAGTGGCAATTAAAGATAGGAGACCTTTTGTTTGTAAGTTTTGTTTTTGTAAATCCACCTCTACTTAAACCTTCTGATTACTAAAATCCATGGTAAAAAGTCTTACTTAGTATTAATAGAGATTCATACCATAACATTGGATTTCAGAAGATAAGCAATAAAATGTCATTTAACAAATCTGGAAGAATTCGGGCTTCAGATCAAATATGCTTAGAAATTGTCACACCTCCACCTACAAACAGAAACATTCTGAATCGGTTGAAAGCCAAGGATTTTCTGTGGCCTGTCAAAGAACTGACTTTAACAGAATCTTATCCTACCCCAAAAAAGACATTTCTAACACTGTTGCCTTCTTATCTCCCCTGAGGGCAAGGGGAGGGGGCCTACACACTGGAAGGATGTGATGATGGTCACGGTGCCAAGACACATCGCTCTAATCACTCAGTTTTCATTGGAAGACTAGGGGAATGTTTTCACTCTCACCTATCTTAGCACCTTGCTAAGAGAGCTCCCTGTACAACAATAGTGTGTTGCGGCTAAATGAACTGCAAGATAGTGGAAGACCAAAGTCACAGCAGACATCAAGCATAGCCTGGCTACTGGCCACATCAGAGTAAGTCCTCATCCTCCAAACCTACTTACTACCTTAGGTCCTAACACCCAGCACCATCTGGCTTTCATCCAAAAGTTAAACAGCAAGTCAAGAGGCCTGGGAGACGCAGATGGAAGAGACCAAGCACCAGGTATGACTCAGATGTTAGAACTCTCAGGCAGAAAATTGAAAACAACCACAATTAACATGGTGAGTGTTCTAATGGGAAAAATAGACAACCTGTAAGAACAGACAGGTAATGTAAGCAGAGAGGTAAGAACTGTAATAAATAATCAAAACTAAATATAAATTAAAAAATAAAATGGAACAAAAATGGGGAGGACCTTTGATGTGCTAATCAGTGGCTTGGACATGGACAAAGCAGGAGCTGTGAGTCTCAGATGATACACCAACAGCACTTTTCCAAACTGAAACGTAAGTGGCACAAGGAACAGAACTTGAGAACACATGAATTTCTGACACATGAGTATAGGGAATGCAAGATGAAGAAAGAAAGGGCAGGGCAGAGCAAATATTTGAAGTAATAATGGCCAAGAACATTCGAAAATTAGTGGCATACATTGAATCATAAGTTCAGGTAGCTACTAGAACACCAAGCAAGAAAATTTAAAAATAAAACTATATTTATGCATACTATATTGGAGCTGCAGAAGACTAAATGAAAAGAGAAAGTCTCAGAATAAAAGAGGGAGGAATCCCTTAGCTATAGAGGAACAAAGGTAAAAATTGCATTGGATTTCTCTTCAGAAACTATGAAAGCAAGAAGAGTGGAGTGGGATATTTAAAGTGCTGAAAGGTCAGGTCTGCCAACGTGGAATTATTGCCCAGTGGAATTCTCTTTTATCTGTGGAGAGGAACTAAAGTGTTTTTTT
>PVLC010036376.1:0-15831 GCA_004027655.1 Graphiurus murinus
GGAGGATGGGTGGGAATTGGGGAAGGGTTAATGAGAAATATGTGCATGGATGTTTTTACCTGTACTAGCTTGTACCCAACAAAAATGTGTGATTAACCCTGTTGTACCCAAGAAATTTATAAAAATCCATGCTAAAAAAAAATAAAATAAAAAAAAAAAGAAATGAAAAAAAAAAAAAGAGTGGGCAAAGGAAGCCTGGGAAGTCGGGCATGGTGGTGCACATTTGTAATCCCAGCATTTGGGAGGCTGAAACTGGAGGATCCAGGTTCTCAGCCACCCTCAGCTACTTAGTGAGGCAGAGACCCTGTTTCAAAATAAAGAATAAAACATAGGGTTGGGGGTGTACCTCAGAGGTAGAATGCCTCTGAGTTCAATCTCCAGGACCGCAAAAAAAAAAAAAAAAAAAAAAAAAAAAAAAAAAAAAAAAAAAAAAAAAAAAAAAAAAAAAAAAAAAAAAAAAAAAAAAAAAAGAAAAAAGAAAAAAATGGGCAAAGGATCTAAATAGACACCTCACTGAAGAAGAAATACAAATGGCCAATAAATGTATGAGGAGATGTGCTACATCATTAGCAATCAGAGAGATGCAAATCAAAACCACCTTGAGATTTCACCTAACTCCAATCAGAATGGGAATCACCAAAAACACAAACAACAACAAATGCTGGCGAGGGTGTGGAAAGTGGGAACACTAATACATTATTGATGGGATTGCAAATTAGTGCAACCACTTTGGAAAACAGTATGGAGGATCCTCAGATCGATGGGAATGAACCTACCATATGACCCAGCAATACCACTACTGGGTATCTACCCAAAAGAATGGAAATCAAACTATCAGACTGACACATGTGTATCTATGTTTACAGCTGCACAATTCACAATTGCCAAACTATGGAAACAGCCATGATGTCCATCAACAGATTAATGGATTACAAAGCTATGGGATATGTACACAATGGAATTCTACTCAGCCATAAAGAAGAAAAAAATCATGTTATTTGCAGGGAAATGGATGGAGCTGGAAAACATTATGTTAAGTGAGATTAGTCAGTCACAAAGAGTAAAAAAGCATATGTTCTCCCTAATATGCGGATGCTAGGGAGAAGATGAGACATAAGTGGGACTTCAGATGAAAAAGGAGAAACCCTAGATAAGCAAAGAAATTGAATTAACTGAAGGTGATGGATGGTGGTAGGGAAGGGGGGCACCCTAATACACATGATGTACTTTCACAAATATATCAAGGTCAATCACTAAACTGAACTTCAGAAGGAGGGAAGGTGAGGGAGTGGGGTGGGAACTGGGGAAGGGGTTAAATTAGAAATGTGTGCATATATGCCTTTATCTGCTTGTACCTAACAAAGATGTATGATTACAATGCACCAATTAACAAAAAATAAATAAAATAAAATAGGTTTTAGTGTAACTGCTTCCTTGTAAATCATCTAGCTTGGTCCCCATTTAGACTAGTTTTCTTTTTGCATCCTTTTCTAAAAACGCTCCATGGATTCCAACCTCATAGTAAAAGTCAATGATTGAAAATGTCCCCATAAAGCCCTGTTGCCTTACACCTGCCATCTCTGAGCTCATCTCAATCCTCAGGTTCTGAAATCGAGTCTGGTACACAGAAGACACTCTCTCAGAAAAATAAAGGACTGTTTAATTTTTTTTTACCTTAATTTTTTTTACTCAACTTTTCTTTTAACCCTAATTCCATTCTTGTCACTGAAAAACAGCAGGTTCATCTCCTCAGGACCCCACTCCTTTTATCCCTCTAATGCAAATCCACATATTTAATAATAAAGATAACATTCTTGAGCACCTAGTCTATGCCAGGGACAAACTTTATGACTTACTGGGTGCTTCTGAGGTAGATACCACTAGCATTTAACTTTCTCCAACTAGGAAACTGAGGCTTACAGAGATGCAGCTAACTTCCCTAAAGTCCAACAGCTCACAAATACTCAAACAGGGACTTGAATTCTGGTCACCCTGGCCAGAGCTGCTCTATTTACCCCCTGAGAGCTTTTGCTCCCCAGCGGGAAGATGCTGCCCCTCTCTGGTAGTTGGGATTTCCAGACTTTCCTCACCTTTTTATCCTGGACTCATATTCGATCTTCTGTTTGGTCATTTCCTGTTTCAGGCTGGAAACTAAACTGTGGAGTGCGCTGTGGTTGCTGGTGCTGTTACCCACAAATGTCTCACTGTTGTCACTGCTGCTGGTGGCCCGACTACTTCGACCTCCCACACTCCGACGGTCACTTTTGTTTTCATAGTCCCCAGGGTGGGAAAGGTCGTCCTGTGGGGGCCCATCCAAAACAGGATCCTCAAAGTTCCCCACATAAAAGTCTTGTTCTGGGCAGGTGGTAGTGGAGGAGCGGCAGGAGTTGGAGTTCTCTGGGAGGGAGATTTCACAGGAGGACGTGGACCAGGTGGCACTGTCCACACTCTGCTTGTCATCGAGGTTCATCATGGAGAATTGCTGGTGGACGTTGTCGTAGGTGGAGAGCCTGTGGTGCTGGCCGGACTCTCCTGCCTGCTCCTTCTGCTTGTTGTCCCTCAAGGTCACATAGCCATTGGGCAGCCAGCTCATGCTTCGACCATTCGTGGGGTTCCCAAGTGTGTCGGAGCTCAAAATGCCCATGCGTACTGTTCCATTCTGGACACTGTGGGTGCCCATCTTGGTACCAGATCCCTTCAACGAAGAGGTCCTCCTGGCTTGTAAGCTCCCATTGGGGGTGGTTTGCATTTTCTCGAGACCTTCTGCATTGCTGCTGCTGAACGACCCGTTGGTGACAATCCCGCTACCTTTATTAAAGGCTGGGTTCTTTTTGACCATGAGAGGGGGGCTCCTAGAGACATCCAGCTTGTGGACACTGTTCCTTGGGCTGTTGGTTTTGCTGCCTGATAGAGTAGTGGGGGATCCGTTGTCTACACTGCTTCTCTGGGGAGACTCAGATTTGTCCCAGGAGCACCGCCGGCCAGGGCTGTCCTTGGTGTTGTTGTTCTCCTTGTTCTGTAACTGACCCACAGTGGCTTTCTTTTGAACTTCGTTGTTGTTGTTGCTCACTTCGTCTTGGGGCTTGCTTTGAGGATCTGCATCTTTGGGGAACAGGCAATCCTGTTTGCCAATCATCACTGACATCAACTGCTGGACTACCACAGTGCCTGGAATTGCACAGAAAACAAAGCAGTGTAAGTCAGTGTAAGTGAAATGGTGTTGATGTGTTCCTGCTTTGAATGGGACTTAACAAAAGCATATTAAGGTAAAATTCAGCATGATTATATAACTATCTTCATAATGAACATAATATCAAAGAAGCTAAAATTTCCTGAGCATTTATTCTGTCCCATGTATTGGGCCATGCACTTTAGTTTTGTAGTTTAGCTGGATTTTAAAACAACTCCATAGATATTTACAGTTATTATGGCTGTATTTTAAAGATTAAGTAACTTGACAAATGTCACAAAGCTACTAAGGACCAGATTCTGAGCTTGAACTCTGAGTTGTCTAGTTCCAACAACTGGGCTCTTAACCATTATACAACATTTATTGCAAGCTTGACCTTTAATTATGAGAAATCTTTTTTGGAAGGAGGTCACTTTGACCTCTCATTTGATAATTGCCTCAAACTATCATCATACATTAGTTGCATCTTTAAAGCTAACCCTGTATAGTCTGTAGTGGAAGCATGGTCTTTCTAATATAGATAGACAATGACTTTCCCTTGACTTTTGTTCACTATTCAAAAGCTTCAGGGCGCTTTAAATGACATCAACTGGGAAGATGTCATGAAGACATACAGAAATCTTCCCCATAAAGGCAGAATCAACTTTTTCAGAATTCTGGAAATTAATATGGACTGAAGCAATCTGGAGTGTGTTAATTCACCAAGAGGGGCTAAATCTCAATAAATGCAGCAAGCTCTGTGGAGATTCAACTTGCCCTCTCCCCACCCTCCTCTCTCTGGCTTTGCAGTAATCTTGAAATCCTACATCCCATAGTCACAGAAAAGAACAGAAATCTGGCAGCCTCCATAAGGGGCAAAGCAGGATAGAACTTGTTCTGAGCTCCATTTCCAGAGAATTGTCACTATTTGACCTTTCTATAGTTCCCTGGAAGACCCATTCCCAAAGCTTGTTCTTATTTGATTCGAATTGGAGCTACTCCAGGTGAACAATCTTTAGTCCCGGAACATTTGTGGAAAAACAAAAAACAGAAAAGAAAAGAAAAACAATGAGAAGCCCTTATCTTTAGAACTGTGACTCCCTGAAGTAATGGGTAGCTGTTAGACAAACAATAAGTTAATAAAAGTCTACAAGGAAAATTGGGAATGAGATTTCCATAGCAGGTGTTGAAAGGCTCTGATGTATTCTTGAGTATCTAGAAGATCACAGCATACTTAGAGTTGTGCACGTGCTCAGGAAGGAAATGAAACGTCCCTTAGCTCTCACCTCCAGCTAACCTTGAGGCTCTGCATAAGCAGAAACCAAAGGTTAAGAAAGAGTTGTAAGATATCCTGGAGTTGAAAAGCACAATAACTGAAATTTAAGAATTCGTAGTGGTAGCTAATTGTGGTGGTGCACTCCTGTAATCCCAGTATTTGGGAGACTGAGGCAAGAGGATTGAAAGTTTGAGGACAGCTTCAGTAATCTAGGGAGACTCTCAGAAACCTAAAGATATCCCATTTCAAAACAAAAAATAAAAAAAGGACTGGGGGTGTAGCTCAGAGACAGAATGCCCCTGGATTCAACCTCCAGTAATACACACATACACATACAAATAAATAAAGGAGATAATAGCAAGTTTAAGCAGGCAGAAGAAAGTATTAGTGCATCTGGAGCTAGGCCAATCAAGAGTATCCAGTCTGAGGAACAGAAAGAAAAAAGAATGAAGAAAAGAGAATGGAGCCTCTGAAACCCATAGGGGTACCACTGAACAACCAGCATATGCATGATGGTGTCCCAAAGAGATAGGAGAAAGGAATGAATGAAAAAAATACTTGAAGAAATAGTGGCTGGAAACTTCCCAATTTGATGAAATACATAGATCTACACATCCAAGAAGCTCAACAAATTCTGAGCAAGAAGAAACACACCTCTACACATCAAAGTAAATTGTCTTGGGCCAAAGAAAAAAAGAGAATCTCAGAAGTATCAAGAGAAAAGTGACTGGTGTACAAGAGACCTTCACTGAGATGACGAGCTGATAGCTCAGAAACCGTGGAGACTAGAGGGTGATGTTCAGAAATTCAAATATAAAGAGAGGTGAAGAAATTCTAAGATAAATAAAAACAGAGACTTTGTCAGTGGTAAGCATACTCTACAAGAACTATAAAAAGCTCCAAAAAATTTTAAAGAGAAGGCCTTCACTAAAGAAAAAAAAGATTTCTCTTAAAAATATGAAAATTCCATGGTTCCATTTGATCCCCATAGTTTCACTCTTCACTGTGAAATATGAATAAAAATTCTATATTTTAGTTTTAGATAACAAAAACAACTCAGATAATAGTGGATACAAAAGTTGATCAGAAAAGTTGATCTTTTATTAAAACCATAATTAAAAACATCAATTGATTTATCAGGTTCTATGGCATATCAGCTACAGTCTCAGTCACATATTCCTCTTTGATATATAAGTTGGGCTCCTGCCCCCTAAACTGGGCTGAAACAACTGGCTTATAGACTAGTTTCCCAAATTGGGGTCCTTAATCCTCTAAGACTCTCATTCAGTATCAATTATATTCATATTTTTACAGTCAAGCTCTATGGGCTAATACACACAGCACTTATCCTTATTTTGGCTTGAACAGTATCCATTTGAAGCAAGTGTGTTGATACACTGTTGAGAAAACCTCCTAATATTACTCTCTGGTAAGGAAACAGGGAAAGAACTTAAGTTTTAGTTAGTGTTATAGTTTGGATTTAAAATGTTTCCCCAGACCTCATGTGTTGGAGACAGGACAGGGCTGGAGAGGATGGGTCCTTGAGGGCATGGCCGGGTGCAACTTTGTTGTGGGACCTGTCCACTCCCCGCTATGATGCCCTGAAGATCCCTAGCCCCAGCTCCTGCTTAGCAGTTATCACAACATGGACTAAACACATATATGTAGGGACTGGAATCTCCCTAGCTGTGAGCAAACAAACTCTTTTTTCCTCCTCTAAGTTGTGGGTATCAGGTGTGAGCTGATACACAGTGAGAACGCTAACTGAAACAGTAAATACAATTTGTATGTAAAATACTTGAAATATGAGGTTTGGTGAAGAACATGATGTAAAGGGCTTTTGACAATGCAGATTTCCAGCTGCTAACTGAGGCTGTCAGTGAGTAGCAGCCTGACCTGAGGCAAGGCTGCTCTTTAATGTAAAGCAACACCTCAGCAAAAGAATTAAATTTTGAATAGGAAAGAACATGTCAGAGTCATGTCCATCCTATATATGTTTTCTGTGATTATTCAAAACTCAACTTATTTAGATAGATTATTTTGTGTGCCAGGTCTGCTACTAGATCAATGTTGCTCAAATTTTAACATTCATACAAGTAACCTGGATATCTGGTTAAAAAGCAGATTCCAATTCAGTGGCCCTTGAATGGCACATGAGATTTTATGTTTTTAATTAGCTTCTAGATGACAGCAGCAAAGTACAGACTCATAACACTAGCATCACCTGGGAGCTTTGCGATTTCAGGGCCCCCCCGCAGACCTTCTGAATAAGAACTGGCATTTCATCAATATACCCTGGTGATTCCTGTGTGCATTTGAGTATGAGAGAAATGGTGGTAGATAGAAACATTTCACATATATCTTGCAAATTAAATTTCTCAAAAGTCTGTGAGTTAGGACTTAACAATTTTTCTTTCGGACCAGAATATTGAGGTTTGGAAAGGTTAAGCTGTTTGCTCAAGGCACAGATGGATATGTGACCAAGGTGAAATTTAATATTCAGTGTTTTTATTCCAAATTATACATTCATCCTACTATACTACAACTGCTATGATTTAAAACTGTAGTAGTAATAAGTAAACTTCAGGTAGTTCTAAATAGGAAACTAAATACAAGGTAAAAATCTATTGAATCATCAATTATTACAGAGTTACAGGAGAGAAAAATATTGAGTGAAAATAATTGTATTATATATAAATCTTTCTCCTTTTAGTAACCTCTGGACTTTCTATATTTTTAATGTAGTGAATCTGAGAAAAAAAACTTTAGAGCAGTTAAAATAAATGTAGGAAAAAATGTACAACATCATTAGCAATCAGGACAATGAAAATTAGAACTATGTTGAGATCCCATCTAAGTCCAGTTAGAAAGGCAATCATCAAGAATGAAAATGAGAGTAAATGTTGGTGAGAATGTGGGGAAATAGGAACTCTTATACACTGTTGGTGGGACTGCAAATTAGTACAACCACTATGGAAGATCAGTGTGGAGGTTCCTCAAGAGACTAGAAATGGAACCACCATATGAACTAGCTTTACCACTCCTGGTATCTTTCCAAAAGAATTTAAAATCAGAAGACTATAGTGACACATACATATCCATATTTTAGCATATTTATAACAATTCACAATAGCCAAATTATGAAACCAACCACAGTGTCTGGATAACAGAAATGTGGTATATACATACACAATGAAATTGTGCTCAGCTATAAAGAACAAAATTCTGTTACTTTCAGGAAAATGGATGGAGCTAGAGAATACAGAGAGTCAAGGGTTGAATGTTTTCTGTCATATGTGGAATCTAGAGAGAAAATAGGAAACTAAAGGGACTCCAGATAATTGAGGAGAGAGACCAGCAGAACAGTGAGAGGGGGTGGGGGAGCAGGGTGGGAGGAGGAGTAATGGTGAAAGAAACAGTTCCAATCATGCTATGTCCATATGAAGCTATCACTACCAATCTCACTGGTATGTTATGGGGAGTGGTAAGTATCAGGGTGGGATCTGAAGGGAAACACACCATGACCGAGGTACATGAAATGTATGTTTGTATCACACTGAATCTCACTAAGATGGAAAAGTACAATACACAAATGAGAATCTTAAAAAATAGCTCTCAACACTACCATCATTGAAGACACTGTAGTTGATGCTGTTTTACTATTTTCCCATATGACTGACACACTATTAAAGGTTTGTGGCCTCTATTGCATATGCCTCTGCCTGATATTTTGGGGGAAATAAGACATTTTCCCATCACTAGGATATTAACATTTGAGGTATCACTGCTTTCCATTGAAGCTATGAACCCCGTGAGGCATTTAATAAATTTAAGAAGTGATGTTCCCAAAGTCTCTGCAATGAGTTGGTGAATAGCCATGACAAAATTTATCTGCCACAATTATAGAGTGAGGGTCAGGGCCCTGTCGATTTAGAACTCTGTTTCCTGTATGTTTGGAAACTTTGCATTCATCTAGTCTCTGAGATAATAAATGGCAGTGGTCTTGCAAAGGGATTGAATTTTTATAGGCACTTAGGAGAGACTGGCTTTGTAGTAACAATGTGTGCCTATGCATATGTCACTGGATTGCACTATCTTTCATTTCTTTTTTATTATCTCCTCTGTCATTTTCTTCCTTAGAATGCTAATAGGGGACATGAAGACTAAATAATGAGGTGAGAGTGGTTATAATCACCAGCTCGTTATGCAGAGTCCAAGAGGACTCTGGAATCCCACTGTGCTACACAATCCAACAATTCTCCCCCTGGCTTATATCATTTTATATAGGTTAAGTTTAAATACCATATTAAGGCACTTAATTCATAAGAATTGGCTAAGAATTCAATTCCTTTAAAGGATACCTAAGGTACTTTCATGTGTGTGTGCGTATTTATAAATGGGTAGCAATCTATGCAATATAATTTAAATACAGTTGTATTTTTTGCTTTTTAAAAGAAATAATTGTATCATTTTGCATGTCTGAGGAGTTATCTGTAAGATATATAATGAGCTTTGACAAATGTATACAACCCTAGAAAACTCACCTAATCATGATACAGGAAAGTTCCCTGTATCTCTTTGTAGTCAAACTTTTGCCCCCATATCCTGCTTTCTGTGACTATAGCTTTGCCTTTTCTAGAATTTCATATCTATAGATTTATACAGTCTGCACTCTTTTGTGTCTAGGGAAATTTTCACTGTTAGGATAATAATTTTGGCATTTATCTTTGTTGTAATATTTATCGATAGTTCATTCTTTTTATTGCTGAATAGTATACCATGCCATTCTATTAGATGTGACACAGTTTATTTATTATTCACTAGTTGATGCAGAATTGCTATGTTTTCAAAGTTTGGAGTATTATGAATAAAGTTGGTATGAACATTTTACTATAAGTCTTGAACAAATATATGTTACTTTTTTTCTGGGTAAATATTTAACACATTGTTTTGCTGGGTCTTGTAGTTAGCATATATTTAAGTTTATAAGAACTTGTCAAAGCCGGGTGTGGTGGCACACGCTTGTAATCCCAGCATTCGGGAGGCTGAGACCGGAGGATCCGGGTTCGCGGCCAGCCTCAACTACCTAGTGAGGCACTCCGCAACTTAGTGAGACTCGGTTTCAAAATAAAGAATAAAAAAATAGGACTGGGGGTATAGCTCGGAGGTAGAATGCCCCTGAGTTCAATCCCCAGTACCGCAAAAAAAAAAAAAAAAAAAGAACTTGTCTACTGTTTTTCCCAAAATGGCTCTAATATTTTGTATCTCTACAAGAAAAATTGGCGTTTCATTATTAATCTTGTACTTTGTAGGGGATGTGTAATGGTATCTAATTATAGTTTAATTTTTCACTTCCCTAATGACTAAAGATATTGAGCATCCTTCTATATGATTTTTGCTATTTGTATAACTCCTTTGATGATGTGTCTATTTCAAAATGCTTGCCCATTTTTGCATTAGGATGACTGCCTTATGTTTCATAAGTTCTTCATATATTTTTAAAGCAAGTTCATTAATCAATATGTGATTTACAAGTATATCTACATGCCTGTGGCTTGCCCTTTTGTTATCTTACTAATATCTCAAAACAAAAGTTTCACTTTTGATGATGTCTAAATTATATAAAGTAATTAGAATTTTTCAGAGTTAAGAGAGAATTTTAAAAGAAAGGGCATTCTAATAAAATAAAGCAAAGTCTCCAGGTTTTTCAATAGAATCCACACCATACTGCTTGATTTGGCTAGTTTACTTATGGGAAATAAATTCTGCTGTAACTTAAGATACATAGGCTACCAATTAGAATAGATAATTCCAAAATATAACTGATTGGCCACCCTTATCTGAAACCAACTAGGCAAATCAACAACATAATGGCCAACCCAACAAACAAATCTGTCCCTTTAAACATATCTTTAGGAGATTTATATGGCTGTCCATTGGTCATTGATAACATTAACCCATTAGAGTACTTTAAAACAACTTTCTGTGCATTAAGACTGCAGTTAGATTTGATTTTTTCTGTAGAGACCACAATAATCATCCCACTTGTTTTCTAATAATTTTTGATTGGGCCAGGAAGTACCTGGGTAGTTTCTGTGATTTTAGAGATCTCCAGAAGGTTCAGCTATCCCCAGATGACCGATTCAAACCCACATGAAATGTGGCTGAACTCCCATGGAACTGAGAGCTTCCATGACCCCTAACAAATTATCACAGCAGATGGGATTATTTTGTTGCACCATTTCCCCTAATCTTTTAAAAATTTATTTGTCTATATGTCTATCATTGATCTCTTAAAAATTATTATTATTAGAGAAAACTATTTTTCTAATTGGGAATCAGGTTTCTTATTAGCAAAGGGGGATACTATGTAATTGTTAAGGGATTTATTTCAAAGCAGCAGTAAGAGTTGTCAGAGTTTAAAGAACAGTAACAAAAACATTGGCTTCCAGGAAGATGGTGGCAGGCTACTATTAAGTCTCCTGAAATTCTCACATAAAAACAGAGCAATGAGATAACAAAACCAAAACTAGGTGACAAGGAATCCTCCCAAATCCCCAAACACCTGTTGGTGAAGGCAAATCCCACTGTCTGTATGGTGGTAACACCTGTGTGGAAGGAAGAAGTAAAAGCAAAGAGCCCCCAAAGATCAGGAAATTAAACAAAGAATCAATGAATGGGATGTTATCAAACTAATAAGCCTCTGCACACAAGGATGCACTCAAGAATCTTAAGAAAGAGCATCTAGAATGGGAGGAAAATATTGTCAGCTACTCCTTTGATAGAGGACTAATATCACAATATATAAATAACTCAAAAAAGTTAACATTAAAAAAATAAGTGATTGAGCTGAATAGATACTTCTCAAAAGTAGAAATATACATGACCAATAAATACATGAAAAAAAAATGTTCAACATCATTAGCAATGAGGGAAATGTAAATCAAAAAACACTGATATTTCATTGAATCCCAGTTAGAATGACAACCATCAAGAATATAAACAATAATAAATGCTGGACAGGATGTAGGGAAGTAGAAACTCTTATACATTGTTGGTGAGGTTGTAAATAAAATAATTACTCTTTCTCCTTTCATTATCCTTATTAAATTTTTAAATGTACAATTAGGCCAGTTTTCAGAAAACTAGTAATGGTCACAAGTAAGAAAGAGACCCAAGCACCAAGGCCTGATGGAAATTCTGCAGTTCACTGTAGAAAATAATTTGAGGGCATTTTGTAATTTAGATAACAAGAATTCCTTCATGTTTCAAACAGCAATTAAATAAACACCATTGTTTTATGAAGAATCAAGTTTCTTTACTTCTTGAAATTAGTAAAACAATATCCCCAAATTAATAAATACATATTAACTGAAAATAATTTTTTGACTTTTTTCAAAATTGTATTGGGCTTACAAAGTAAACTATTTTTCACTTTTTAATTCAATACTTTACAGATAACTTACTGATTTATAAAAGTTACATGTGTCTTTGTAAGATGACTGGGGAATCATTTTATGATTTTCTGTTTGGTATCTTGAAAAAATGCCTAATCCTCAAAAAAGATGATTTAAAGAATAAATGAACTAAATACATGTAGTTACCATGGGTTTACTTATTCTCTTAGTTTGCTCAGACAATCTAGATTCTAGACAAATGAGAGATGGTTGATTCTTCTTTTGATGAGGGTATAAGAAAATCATTTGCTTACCCTCCATGATGGTCAAAGGATCTTCCACCTTAGGGCGCAGGATATTAGGACCAAAGACAGTTGCCAAGTTCTGCACACTCATTTTGTTCACTCCTGAATAGGACTGCACTTCATCTAAGAATCTGTTGGTTGCAAGAATATGATTGAAACACAATAGGATTAAACTTTTCAGTGGAAGAGAATGGACCACTGGGAAATTTATGAACTGAAATATGTTCCAACTATTTGGAAATTCAAATACCTTTCACTTGAATGTGGAAAAATATATTGCATATTATGGAGGATCAAATTGTGGGGATCATATCTTTGTTCTGGCTTGGTTTGGTTTCCTCTGTCAATTAAAGGAATAAGTGTGTTTGGACAATGCTAATATGGACTTGGAAGTCTAGGACATGTATTCCGTTCTGTGATGGTTGGAATAGATGTCTCATAGCTGTTTATATGTTAAAGGCTTGATTATCAATTTGTGTCACTACTGGGAGGTGGTGGAATCTTTAGGAGGTAGAGCCTAGTGGGAAGTTTTCCCCTAATTAGGAGCATGCTTTGAACAAGATATTGGGACCAGCGCTTCTTCCTTTTTCTCTTTCACAACTTGGCCATGAATGAATGGGAGTGAATGGTCTGGCCATGCACTCCTGCCATCATACACTGCCCAACACAGGCCCAAATCAACAGGGCCAATCCATTATGGACTGATATGTCTGAAACTACAAGACACACATAAAAATTATTTTCCTTTTGAAGTTTATCATCTCAGCTACTTTGTTTTAGCAATAGAAAATTGACTAACATACCTTCCAATCCCTCAAAAAAAGTATTCAGTATATATACCTATTCAGTTAGAAAACTGTATATAAGATCATCTGGTAAAATTTCTTATTTTAAAGAAGAGGATTCAATCTTTGAGGAGAAATTTGTGAGGTTCAAATTTATAGTTTGTTAAGAAATAAGATAAAAAATTGTGGAAATTAAAGCGTAAGTTCTACTGATTTGAAAACCTACAATCACTAATCTTTTTCAATTTATTAGGGGCTAAAGAATAAAAGGCATGGAATAGCCCTTTCCCCAGATGGTTTTAGTAGGAAAGATTATTTTTATAATCTTTTGACTTTTTCTTATTCCCCACCTCCTATTCAATCCCAAGAGAAACTATAATATTTAATGATTTGCTTATTGTACTGATGAGAGAGAAAGGAAACAAAGAAAAATAAAAATAACATATTTATATAGCACCATTACATGTCAGACATGGTACTGACTTACTAAATTTTCAAAGCATCTCTGTGATCTAGGTGTGAGGAATGAGGTACCATTAAGGTTAAGAATCTTCTTCAAGGACATAGAGTTAGTTAATGGCAGAGCTGAGATTTGAACCCAGACAGTATGACTCTAGAGTCTGTGCTCTTAGCCACTGTACTATAACTTTTTAAACAGGTGCCTATTTTTCACATGTTCACTACTATTATACAGCCTAAAGTACAGTAAAAGCAAAGGTTAAAAACTCAGACCACCATTTCTTATTTGAAATATCTTAAATGAAAATTCCACTTAAATGTTTCAAGAAAAGTTAAATGCTTCTACTGTGGACATAGAGATTTGCAATAATATATCTCAAACAAGTCCCCTTCTTTTTTATTTAAGGACAATGTAACCTTTTTCTCATCTGCTCTAATAACCAGAATTCCTTCCAAATCTTGGGATGGGCGCCTTGGATGTTAATAAGCATACCCTCCTAGTGAAAATAGTTCTTGCGTTTTCAAATCCTGAAGTCTAAGTAAGGTCTTACTTTCTTTTGAGCATAACAATCATTAGAAAAAAAGTTATGGTGGGAGGTTCTGGAATTCCTCCTCAGTTAAATTGATGATAAACTCCAGAGTTTCTGGTTATTAATTTTAAACTCCATAGCTCCTAGTCAGCTGTGTGAAATAGGTATTTTCACTACCATGTTATCTACTAGGACCCTGAAACTCAGAAGGGATTAGAAAACTCCATAAACTCCATAATCAAGGGTGGGACTTGCACTCTGACTCAGGTCTTTCTTATGCCAAGGTCTTTTTCCTACAATGTACCTCCTTTCGTGATACAAACAACATTCATGAAAGTACAAAGAAACTTATCTTTAATATGTGGAGGCAACAGAGATTTCAAAAGCATCACATTGCAAAGCAATTGTAGATTTCAAAGAAACTTTTGAGATCATCTTATCAAATCTCTTAATTTTCCAGAGGCTAACATGGGAGCTCAGAGTAGTTAAGTGATTTATTCACTCTCATGTGTAAATTATTATCAGGCTAAATATAGCCTTGTTTAAGATGGGTGTAGTGGTACATGCCTATAATTCCAGTACTCGGGAGGATAACAGGTTCAAGATCAGCCTCAGCAACTCAGTGAGACACTATTTCAAAATAAAAACTAAAAAGGGCTGAGGGTAGAGCTCGAAGGTAGAATGCCTCTGGGTTCAATCCCTAGTACCAAATAAATAAATAAAATGAATAAATAAGTAAATATAGTCTTATTTTGTTTAGTTTTGTCTTTAAGACAATTCTTACCTGCAAATATACTTGAGAAGGTTGTAATTCACCACGGGCAAACTCTTCACCTGCTTTGCCAATTCCTTAACACCCTGAGTACCAAGAAGAGAATAAATGTTATCTTTCTATGTATCGACCTTGGTATTAAAGTAGTGGGAAATGACCAAAGAGAGTTGTGTGTGGTCAATCTAGATATAAATGATGTTAATACACAAAATAGTCGAAAAAGTCCAAAAATAGGGCAAAAGGAATTTTGTAAATTCAAGACTAAATACGCTGGAGGCTGGGACAGGAGCATCACAGGTTCAAGGTCAGCCTCAGCAACTTTGCAAAACTTTCAGCCGCTTAATGAGACCCTGTTTTAAAATGAAAAATGAAATAAGGCTGGGGGTGTAGCTCACAGGTAGAATGCCAGTGGGTTCAACCCCCAGTACCACAAAAATAAATAAAGAAGTAAACAAAACCCAAAGACAAGTTGATTTGGAAATGAATGAATTGACTTACTGCTTCTTCTTCCTTGCTAAGCAGTTTGGCACATGACAAAAAATCTTCATACTTTGCATAAGGGATGACCGGTTCTGGAAGTTCTCGAAGATACAGTTTAAGAAGCGATGCCACTGTGTGCACATCTGTGTTGCTGTGGAGATAGAAGTTTGAAGATATTCTTTGGAGTAAACTTTATACCATTTTATTTATTTTCGTCATACACACACACACACACACACACACACACACACACACACACACCCTAAGAGTCAGAATTCTATCTGAGTTTGCAACTGAATCCAATCAATCCAGACCCCAGGTAGCATGTACTTCTGTAGTGCCTGTTAGATGCCACCAGAGTTAGAACAAAGAGGGACATTGAAGGGCACTTAAAATAATCAGTCTGGAGCCGGGCGTGGTGGCGCACGCTTGTAATCCCAGCATTCGGGAGGCTGAGACCAGAGGATCCGGGTTCGAGGCCAGCCTCAGCTACCTAGTAAGGCACTCCGCAGCTTATGAGACTTGGTTTCAAAATAAAGAATAAAATAGGGCTGGAGTTATAGCTTGGAGGTAGAATGCCCCTGAGTTCAATCCCCAGTACCGCAAAAAAAAAAAAAAAAAAAAAAAAAAAAAAAAAAAAAAAAAAAAAAAAAAAAAA
>PVLC010036377.1:0-15845 GCA_004027655.1 Graphiurus murinus
ATGAATGTTTCCCTGCTGTTGTTTAATAGGTCGAAAGGGCAAATGAACTTCTGACAAATTTAAGAGGAGTCTTTGGTTTAGCCAGAATCAGCAAGAGGCAGATCAATGCCTCACACCCAGGTCTGCAACGCTGAATTCATTACAGATCTAATAAAGGGTATTATCTTAGAAAAACAGTAAGTAGCACACACAGACATGTAAGAGAAAAGCATCAATATAACCTAGAAAAAGCTCTGCATCGTTTTCTTGATTCTAATAGGCCTCTCCCATGGAATTTTCAGTAAATCCTATTTCTTGTCCAACCCGTTTTTAATTTCAAGGAGTCAAGATAATCTGCTGTAGAGTTAGTGTTGTGAAAAAGGCTTAACTATCCATAAAGCACTTTGAGGATCTTCATGGTTTAAGTGTCAAAGAGTTTCCTTCACACAGAGTTGCCAAACAGAATAAGTGACTTACCAGGTCAGCTAAATGTGTTAAACAATACCAAATCTCACGTGTTTAAAATTTAGAGCCGGGCATGGTGGTGCATGCTTGTAACCCCAGGACTTGGGAGGCTGAGACAGAATCACAGAATCATGGCCAGCCTCAGCTATTTAATGAGGCCCTCCACAACTTAGTGAGACCCTATATCAAAATAATAAATAAAAAATAGGCCAGGGGTGTAGCTCAGGGGTAGAATGTCCCTGGGTTCAATCGTCAGTACTGAAGAAATAAATTAATCATAAAAGGATGACTATTCAATCCATGATTTGCTTTCATGAGATTTTATGTAAGAAACCCTAAAAAGTATGTGATCTTTCTCCCATTTTATACCAAGTATTCAGACTACTCAGATTTCCAGTTTCCACCTCATTACCATTAGCCGGTCTTTTATATTTGCTGTAACACATAAGATTTTCAGCCAATCAAGTAACCATTCCCATGTATGATCCTTGGGTACAATCAAAAGAAATATCCTCAGCATCTTCCTTGTTCTGTATTGGTTCTTAAGACACTCACTGAAACCAGGCATGGTGATGCATGCTCTAAAGTACTTGGAGACTGAGATAGGAGGACAGAAGATTTGAGGCCAGCTTCAGAAACTTAGTGAGCCTCTCAACAACTTAAAGAGACCTTGTTTAAAATTGGGATGGGGGCATGGCTCAGAGGTAGAATGCCCTTGGGTGGATCTTATATCATGCAAATACTAAAAAAAATATTTTTACATTATTTTTATACTTTTATTAGTGTAATATTTAATATAAATATTTGAGAGAATTCATAAAATTTAACCCAAGTAAACATTGTGGCAGATTCCCTACAATCATTCTATCATAACCTCATTGATTAACTGTGTGATGATTGCAAGCTGGTCTTCAAGGGAGGGGCCCCGATTGCCACGAGAACAGAATTACCCTCAGCTCAAAATGGGCAAATGACCCAAATTCAGCCAGTGAGAAGTGAAAGGCTACTGAAAAGTGTTCCTACACAGTGCAGAGTAATGAGAAATCCATCTTTTCCCAATATAGAACTACAAGGAAGCACGAAGCCTGTCAACCATCTTCCGACCCTGGCGGCAGTGAGTCCTAGGATCAGGCCAGCACTCTGCCTGGCCAACACTGCAAAGAATGGTAAATTCCTTTGATAACATTGTTGAGCTGCTGGATGAACCAACCTTTCTCTCAGGTAAGGAAATAAGCTTTTTATGCACATCAATTTCCTCATGCAAATAAAATAATTGATGAATAGAACTTCCTCCTGCTATTTAAACCCAGTCCCTTATTTCCAGTTACCTGTAGAACACTTCTACCTATATGTCAGCCCTGTGGTGTATCTGAAAATCAGATCAGTCTTCAGGCTATCCAGGCTTCAGGTTCAGAGTTACTTATTCTCCCGCTTGGCTTCGCGTCTGTCATGTGGGTGATTTGTGATCTCGCACACATCTACCTACTGCCTTTTGCAATCTCACCACCTTGGGTCCTGCTGTTCTCATTTATTATTTATTGTATACCTACTATGGCATTATTTTAGGGACTGATGACACAGCCATAAAAAGACAATTCCTTGCTCCTATGAGGCTTGCATTGCTCTGGGAGCTGACCCGAATGATTCGTGAATACAGATAAATAAAATAGTTATGGAGTAAAAACTGCCCTAAAGGAATAAAGTGGCCTCAGAGAGTGACTATAGTTATGGAAAACCTTTACAAATGAATATTTGACCAGGAACCTGAAATGAGAATAAACATGGCATATCCCCCGTTGGAAAGTACTCTGAAAATCATATCATCCCAAGACATTTTTAATATGGTATCTGTGGAACTGTAGGGCAGTTTCTCAAGAGCATTTTTTAAACATATAATTGTACACAGGGAACAGTGTGATAACAATACATGTATACAATGTATAATGATCAGATCTAGATAATTAGCATTTCCATCTCCTGGAAACATTTAGCATTTATGTTGGGAACCTTCAAACTCCTCTCCCAGTTCTATATAAAATATATAATCTGTTGTTGTAAACTGTGGTACCCTTCTATGCTGCAGAACATGAGAATTTATTCCTCCTGTCCTTTGGTACTAGGCCAGATAATCTCCACTTCCTGGACACATTAGCACACAAGCATATTTAGTGATATTCCCTGTTCTCTGCAAAATGGGCCAAACTGCAAGGTGTTTGTGGGAACATAAAGTAGGGAGAAACCACAGGGATGTGACACTCACCTCAGAAATTGTGTTGTTTTTTCTACAAGCTCGATCTGTTAAGATTGCTCAAGTTTCAATTCTGCTATGAAGTCCTGTCTACTTCTTTATTGTAAATGACTCCTCGATTCTCACACAGTGTTTCTCTTGCTTTCTTGCCCTGATGCATGAATTTTAAGCATCAAATTAGCTTTTATAATGCTATTTTTACTTGCATGAACTGGGGCTGCTTGTGTGAGCATGCCTTTTCATCTCTCTTCCAGACTGCAAAGATGTTAAAGTGCTAAATAAGTAAAATCTCAGTCCTGACACACCCCATCTGAGACATGTCTCTCAACTCTCAACAATTAGGAGATAATTACTATCCTGTCTATTCACTGAAAATCAGAGTTTTATGTTTCTAGTTTTCACACTTGTGATACAAGGGACTATTTCAAGCAACATATGAAGATTTAATTCTTGAACGAATTTTTATGTTACTTCCCTTCCTGGATTTAGCACTGAAGAAGGTTCACGCCTTCACATATGTAGAGGTAAAACCATCCCCTACCCTTCTATATGCTCATGCCAACCCCAAATCAGAAACATTTGCTTTCTCAGAAATATAGGAAGAAATCATCTCCTCTCTTTAACTCTGTTCAGTCACTCCTCCCCAGAGAGGGAAGAGTGAGAAGCACAACCCTCTCTGGGATCCATCAAATGTTAGACATTGCCATTCACATGGCCCGCTCCTCAATCATTCTTTGACCTTGTCTTTTGGAGCTGCTTGTCTACAGGTCACATGCAGTCTTCTCTCTCCACACACTTACCCACAAACAGAGGACAAAGAGCTCCTCTCTTTTGCATCTCAAATTTTTAAGCTCAGAAGTTGCCCAGCAAATAGGAAGTTGGTATAGTTTATCCTTACTTCCAGGAAAAGTTCTCAATGGGCTGAGCACCCAGAAGAGGGGTAGAATTCATTACTTACATACACAGAAGCCATTCTCTAAACTGAGGAATAGGCAGGAACTTACCTGTACCTTATTGTCTAAGCGAAGAATATGAAGAAGTTTGACATAGGTACACAAAGCCGATGGTAGTAATTCCTTCATTAATTCTCCCTCTTCCCCACCCCCTTCCCCTAAACCACCTCCCTGGCTCTACTGAGGTTTCTCCTTCATTATATGGAGTCCTTATGGTATCTCAATTACTTCCACATATTAGAGAAAATGTATGACCTTTTACCTTTTGTGACTGGCTAATTTCACTTAACCTACTATTCTCCAGGTCCTTCCATTTTCCTGCAAATTACATATTTTTTGTTGTTGTTTATTGCTGAGTAGAATTCCAGTACTCTGTATGGGAAAGTGTGGATGGGGAGGGAGCTGGGGAGGAGTGCGTACTGTGTACATGTATGTCATTATCAACATGATTTACATTATGATGTAAGACTATAATGCACCAATAAAAGCATTTAAAAAAGAATTAAGTTTCAGGAATATATATAAAATTTTAAGATGCATAACTTGTTAATGCCTTAATAAGGCACCCAGATGGGAATTTCTGACAACCTCTCCCTGGCTTCCCACCAAGCATATACATAGACATTGAAAATTCTAAGCATTAGGAATTAAAACTGGTAATCCAATACTAGACCTAGGAGGAATTTCTATTAGCTACCACAAAATGGAACTGTATACCATCACTTAAAGGCCAAGCCTGTTTGTAGCTTGAAAGATGGACACATGAATGCAGCCTGCATCCTTAACTAAGAGACCAGAAGCCCGAGTATCATAACTCAGCAGATTGGAAATGCCATGGAGCTGGCTGGCTCTGCCTCTTTAGGCAGCCAGTGTAGCTACAACCCTGGTACAGTTTCTTTCCACAGTATTCTGAGATTACCCCCACCCCAGAAACCACAGAGGAGGGGAAGGACCACATGGGTGTGGAGGTGACACACAGCACAGTTGGAAGTTCTACTCGAGTTGCTAATATGTTGTGGGACAGAAGAGTGACCGGTGATGACTTTCCATGTCCTCCTTCAATTCATATCGCTAAGAGAATAAGCAAAAACTGCAGGCTCATTTAGTTAAAGGTTGCCAGACATTGGGAATGGGGCTAGGTACTGTGCACATGAAGGGCTCCGGTGGAAATTCTGAGAAGTGCAGTCTACCAACATGAGACACAGAGGATCAAGGAAAAGGCACATCACAAACTGACCCCCAAAGTTGGTGCTCTGTCCTCATCTGGATCTCTGGGAATCTGCTGTCACAATAGGTTTCTGTGTCCTTGAATCATGGTCTTAACTTGGTTTCTAGGGCACCAAAGTCTTGGTTCTTTTCCTACTTCCATGGACACATTTTTATATCTTTGATCTAATGCTGAAGGACCTCACGACTTGATCCTTGGACATATTCTGCACTCTAGCTACAGTCAGAATCCTGGTGATGTCTTCCTGAGTCTCATTCATTCACCAATGACCCTACATTTCTATCGCCAGCCTAGACTTCTCCTTTGAGCGCCACATTCACACAGACAAGTGATGACTCAACATTGCCATTTAGATATCTAATAAAGTTCACCATCTTTAAGAACCAAACATGTGATCTCTCTGCCCTTCTATCAGATTAACTCTAACACAAACTCTTCATTTAGAAAATGACAATTTCACTTTTCTGGCTCCTTAAGCCAATATTTCAGAATTATCTTTGACTCCTCTTTTTCTCTCATGCCACATCCAATCCACCATTAAATTGTCAGCTTTACCTTCAAGAGATACATACTATGTTCACCACACATAAGCACCCCTATATAATCAGCTCACCACTTTCTACCTCTTCTGCTTCTACCCTGTATAATATGTGAACATCAACTTTTGCCTAGACAACTTCAACAGACTCTGGTCTCCCTGCTTTTACTTCTTCCATTTTGCAAATTATTGTTCATACAGATGTCTGTAGTCCTTTTGACACACAAGTCAGATCATTTCACTTCTCTGATTAAAACCCTTCAACGTCTTGCCAACTTATGACGTCTCTACACAGATGAACAGGCCTCCTTACTAACTCCAGTTCAGGCACATGGTTGCTTCACAAACAAACCTAATATTCTCTTGCCTTAAGACTCTAGCACTTGCTGTTCCCCACATCTGGAACACTTTTCCTTCAAGCATCTGTGTGGCTGGCTCTCTCACTCCTTCAGGCTTTGGCCTAACTGTTGAGGCCATCCTCTGACAAGTCATATGAAAAGGCACAGTGTAACTTCCATTTCCAACATTCCCGCCTGTTTATTTGTTCTCCATGTTCCTATTACCACCCACGTGTTAGATTTTCATATTTTGCTTTATCATCTCCCTCAACTAGAAACAGAAACCCAGAGCCAATATTTCGAATTTATTCACTACTATATCCACTGCACATAAATCAGTGCCTAGCAAAATTTGATTTAAAATTTTGTTGAGTGATTGAATCTTTCTTTGTTCCCAGATGAAATAAATACTCATGGACTTACTCAAAGGTATCATAAACCTAGTATCCTAGAAAACAATCTCTCAGAAAACTATATTTACAATTTGTACTAACAAAACTTTTATCACTAAAGCCAGATGGTATGCAAGACATGGTGGTGCATGTCTATAATACCAGTACTTGGGAAGCTGAGACAGGAAGATTACAGGTTCCAGGCCAGCCTCAGCAATTTAGTGAGGCTTTCAGCAAGTTAGCAAAACTGTTTCCAAATAAAAAATAAAATAGGGATAGGGCTGAGGGTGTAGTTCAGCAGTAGAATGCCTCTGGGTTTAATCCCCAGCACCACACACACACACACACAAATAATAATAGTAATAGCACTAATAATAATAATAATAATAATAATAATAATAATAATAATAAAGCGAGATAGTGTGATGATGCAAAGAGTCATAACAGACATGAAAAATCAATAGGATAAAATGAAAAGGAGTAATGGTCAGAAAAGATGGAAAGAAAACTAAAAATCATGATGCAAGAATTAAAACATACACTGGGGGCAGTAACAAGCAGAAATTGAACCAGTGGTTTGTTTAGCCAACCAGCACATACTGAGGACTAATATATGTCAGAGAACAAAGCAACAGAAATTCATTCCCATGAACATGCAGCAAGATGGACAAGCACAAGTGCTGCTCGTGGAGTCTAAGCTCGTAGCACTTTCTAGAAATCACTTTGACAATATGTATTAGGATAGCCTTAACGTGCATAATCTCTGAGCCAAGGATCTCATGTCTATGAAAATAAAGAGATATCATAGAGAGCCCAAAGAATTTGTACTGTGCATATATATTTATATGTAATATAATTATATATACCAAAAAAGTAAATACAAGAAACTGAAATGTACACAATAGTGGAATTATCAACTAACTATCAGTAGAGCCAAAAAAGAAATGGAGTGCTATGTAATCATTCAGAACAGAAATCGAAGGCCAGGCATGGTGGCACACACTTGTAATCCCAGTACGTAGGAGGCTGAGACAGGAGGATTGCAGGTCCATGGCCAGCCTCAGCAACCTGTGAAGCCCTCTGCAACTTAGTGAGACCCTATTTCAAAATAAAGAATTAAAAATAGGGCCAGGGTTATAGCTTGGAGATATAATGCCCCTGGTTCTATCCCAGGAAGGAAGGAAGGAAAGGAGGGAGGGAGGGAGGGAGGGAGGATTGGGGGTGTCGCTCAGTGGTGGAATATTTGCATAAGATGCATGAGGCCCTGAGTTCAACTCCTAGCACCAAAAATAAAATTTAAAAAATAGAAATTATTTTCCTCAATAAATATTACTTTAATGATTAGAAATAAAGAGCTGAGTGTGTGATAGTAAACACTTCTAATCCCAGTACCCAGGAGGCTGAGACAGGAAGATGCCAGGTTTGAGACCTGCCTAGGTAACTTAGTAAGACCCTGTTTCAAAATAAAAAATAAAAAGGACTACAAGTATACCTCAGAGGTAGAACCCCTAGTACCAAAATAAAATAAATTAGAAATAAAGAATAAGTGCTCTGCAAAATAAAAAGTAGAATTAAATTTTTAATATTTTTCCACATTAACACTTACCTGCACATTTTAAACCTATTTCAATACAGTTCTCATTTCCTAGAGCTACCCACTCCACTTACACTATAAAAGATCTGAGAAAGTTGATCTTTTTGCTCACAAAATTATATTTTGCATTCAGGTTTCTGAAACAGAGTACTTGTTTTCACTCTATAGATTTTCTAAACTCAGGGCAACAAAATAAAAGACTTTATTCAAATGATGCAACAGTTCATCACTCTCATTACCTCTTACCATAAAAGATATATTGTATTCAAAAACATAACCTTATCAAAAATAAAGTTCCTCATTAAAATTTCTCAGTAAAAACATCAAGACTGTGGACAATGGTTTCACAGGTATACAAATATCATTACATGTCGAATTGTACGTTTTAATGTGTTCAGTTTATGATATGTCAGTTATGCCTTAGTAAAGTCGTAAAATAAAACATAGCATCAAGAAAAAACATCTACTGAAATAGGAGGTAAAGGCCTGAATGGGAGACATATACACACAAGAAAAAGAAGAGCCACTCCATAATGCATCAGCAAGTTTATTTACAAATGCAACTGAACAGAAATGCTCATTGGTTTCTGGAGAAAATGTCTGGGATACAAAGTGTGGTTATTTTTCATTAATGAAAATAAGCAGCGGTCTACTGCAAATTGCTTAGCAACAGTTCTGGTGAGGAAAAAAAAAAAAAAAAAGAGCTCCCTTCCTCAAGCAAATGAAACATTACATAAGCTAATTTTTTTTTCAATCATATTACATAGGTGAATAGAAAAATACAGAAAGCAAATTTAGGGGTGAATTTAAATGAAAATTTCCATATGGGTCAGCATTAACTTAGTAGACATTAAACAGAGTAAATGCAATTATATATTTATATTAACTATTTCAAATAATGTTTAAGAACCTTTAAAAAAAAAAAAACAATAAAATACCCTCTTCAAAACACCACTAAAGAGTCAGACTAGATCATTATCAGCTTCCAAAATTCCTTTAAGTTCTTTTTTTTTTTCCTTTGTGCTTTTAAGATGCTGAGTTCAAAAAGTAAATACTGCACTTTTCCCCACACATAATTACCTTCTTATAAATAAACAACAAAAATACAGGTTCTACCAAGACTACACTGTTCCTATGTGATCTAATGAGGCGAGAAGGAAAAAAAAGTTATTCTTTTTTTTTTTTTTTTAAAAAGAGAGCAAAAAAGACACACAACGCATATTTATAGATCTACATCAGCAGCAACTACCTCTTCTTCTATCTGCAACAGTGCTTTCGCATGGAGACTTACATCACATGGCGGTTGGCCGTCCAGCTGATCAGGCAAAGAGAGAAGAGAGAAAAGTGCTTAGATTCAGAAACATGTGACCCTCGCCCAATGGGATTCATAGCAGTCATCACTCAAGAGCGTGGCCCAGTGAGGTAGAAAGAGTAACCTGTCACTCAGTCTGAGGCTAAAGTTGGGCACATCGCAGCCTCTGGGCTCCAGGATTCTTATTTATCAAAATGGAGTAAAAATTGCTGATAATAGGAAAGAAATGACACTCAACTCTCTATTATTTGCACTGAAGGAGAGAAAAGGCATGGGCAATGCTAATGGTGATTCCAAAAATCAATTGTATTTGGCTTTGGAATAAAGAGAGAAAAGCGCACACACATACACACACTTCCCCCCAGGTCCTTGCCCAGCCTTGACATTCTCCATCCTCAGCGTCCGGCATCCAGGGAAGGACTGGACAGCTGGGGAAAGGTGGCTTAGAAGCCACCGACAGATAAAAGAGAGTTGATGGGCTTCAACCATTTCCAAAACACTCTTCACATAAAGGGCCACATAAATACCTCCGAGTTCAATAGCAAATGGTTTTGCTGATACCACTGTAACACCCTTTTACAGTAAGGAAGAAACATGTTACCAGGATCAAGGATCAAAACAGACACAGCAGTAATGGTTGTCTTTCTGGAGCTATAAATGATACACAACCTAATTATGCTATCCTACATTTTATAATACATGCACACATTGCTTAGACACAGTAGTAGCATTTGAAGTTTTTGAAAAACTCAATTTTGCCAAAAATGACATGGGAGAAACACCATATGGTCAGAATGAAGGCTCTCTTTATATATGTATGTATGTATGTATGTATGTATGTATATATATATATATATATTATGCATTGATACATGATTATAAAATAATATGAAGCATAAACTGAATTATTCTTCGTGACTTTAAATGATTGTTTTCAAAGCTGGTCGTATTCTAAATCACATAATCAAAGCTCATTGTTAGATCCCAGAAAGAAGCTGCTGATGAGAGACCAGTCCCTAATCAAGCAGATCACAGCCTGTGCAGAAGATTCAGGTTAACTATCTGTTTTGGTCTCCCTGTGTGATGGAGGCATTAGAGGGTTCTCTAGACCTTGCACAGACAACACAAGATGCCACCCTAACTTGTGGGTAGAGTTCCCTCTCCAGTTCCTCCACCCTACAATCCACCCTTTGTGTGGCTGGAACCCTGAGCAGCAATCCATTCACTGCACACCCTCTTTGAAGGGTCCAGACTAAGGTCTTTAAAACCTAGAGTCCTACGGCAGTGAGCCTGCCGGAGAGCTGGCTGCAGGCTCAGGGAGAAGCATAGGGACCCGTGTTCTCTTTAAAAGACAAGAGATTTTCTCTTTGATTTGCTCTCTTACATTTGAATCTGAGATAGCAGTTGTTGCAGTAGAGTTGGTAGTTTCTGATTCTGACTTCAGCTCCTGAGGAAGACCCTCCGAGGTCACACTCGCAGGCCACACACTGGAGAAAGAAGACAGAGGCCATCAGTCAGTGCAAGGAAGCTTGGGGCAATCCCAGGGAGGGGAAAAAAGAAAAATGCGGAATGCAGCTTCTAAGCTCTTGAATACATTTCAACAAAGAAAAATAATAAAAAGGAAAATTACAGAGCCAAAAAAAAAAATGATTAGTAGATTAAAATCAAGCCTGCCAGATTGAACATTGAAGAATTCATAAAGCCAATTTTAAGAGCCAAGGTGAGCATTCTAAATAGACTGTGAAAAAAATCAGAAATGGTTTGCTAGTTGGGTTAATGTAATTTCATCTTGATGCCTCCAGGGGAACAAAGGGTAGCCACTACATAAAAGAACTAGCCCAAGTGGATGGAGACAGGGCTCTGGCACTCCTGCCTGAGGTGGCTACCACTCGCATTCCCGTTGCATTAGCTAGCAAGGGGTCCCCTAAGGCTTCACTTCAAGGCTGGGGATTTCAGTTCCATGTGCTCAAACATGAGTTGTTTTGACTCATTCTGTCCTGCCTAGGAACAGCTCAGGCCAGCAATATATACACTTAAACACAGTGTGGTCTGTGGCACTCCAGGACCAACAACCTGGAACCTTTCCTCTAGCCCAATGTAAGATCAAGAGTCAAATAGATGTGTCTCTAGGAAACAAAACCAAGCAGTTACAGCCTTAGTTCTTTCTTCCATACAAAAACCTATCAATCGGGTATGAGTAGGTTGTGCAATTGTAAAAATATTTACGGGTTTGTCTTACATTTTTCTCCCTATTAAAAGCTGGGTTTTCTGACACGGTGATAATCGCATATCTCTATGCCTTTAATCACACTGGTAAATTATATTTTAAGTATGTTTGTGGTAGCATGTTGGAGAATACATTGATGCACTGCAAATTTTATTTATAGGATTCTAGCAGATTAGAGACAGGAAATGCATAGTTTCCAGATTCACTTTTTATAACAAGGCTCAAGATTTGAGAACTCAATAGTAAGCAAGCGGTTTGTGATTCCAGCGCAGCACAGACGGACGAATAAAGCACCTAGCCTGTTAGCGGCACATCCACACCCAGCGGCTCACGGAAGCCATGCGCTCTCCCAGCAAAGCTGTGCAGGCTGTTCATCTGTCTCACCTTAAAACAATGCAAATGATAACAAAGACCCAGGGACTCGATGATCATGGCAGCTCCTTTGCCCAGAATGTTATTACAGTAGGAGCACACGCGCTTCCCACTGACTGACCTAGATGCGGAACAAGAACGGAACGGAGGCTTTCAGCCGTGCAGCACGAGGATCGCGTTGAAAATCACACTCTGGTATCAACATCAATAACGACAATTTGAGAAAGGCTCTGTGTATCTATGGGAGAAACCCTTTCCCCAGTCAGTGAAAACCTGCCTTAATTATACTGTGATCTGCACAGCAGTCCTTGACACCTAGTCACCTAAGTGAACAATTTTAGTGTAGCATTTTGTGACACCATCCTCCCTAATCACTTTTGTATTGAGCAATGCCGTCCCTTCTCCAATCCACTCCAATTTCTTGCTAGCTAAACTTGCCAAAGCAGACAACTCTGATCACACCGCCTCACCCCTTGGAATGTTAAGAGCAGCCCCCACCTCCTTCAAGAGGCATGGCGAGTCCGCTATGACCTACCTTCTCAGCTTTATACTTCGTTCTTTTTCCTTTTTGGTGCTGGGGATTGAAGCCAGGGTAATTCTACCTCTGGGCTACACCCCTATCCCTTTTTACTTTTTGTTTGTTTGTTTTTGTTTGTTAAAAAAAGGATCTTGCTAAGTTGCTGAGGCTGTCTTCTAATCTGCAGTTCTCCTGCCTCAGCCTCCCAAGTACTAGGATTACAGGCGCGCACAACTGCACCCAGCTTGTACTTCCATTCTTATTTTCCTCATTTTCTAATTCAACAGAAGTGTCAATGTTTTCCTAACCACCTCTGGCCTCTGTAAGTGTCTCTGCAGAGAATGAAATGAACATGCCAGAGGACATCCATTAAGACAGAGAAGGGGTCTCTGCTTTTCAATATGATTCTCAGCTCTCCCATGCTAAGGTGACAGCTACCTCCTCACCTTTCCAGCCCCAGTATTAGCACAGCACCTCAGAGGTGCTGAGCAAGCAGTATATCACTGTGATTGTCTGATGCCAAGGGTTATCTACTACATCAAGGTTTCTTGGGACAGGGAAGGTCAAGGTCTACCCCTCTGTCCTCTGCCCTCCTAGCATGGGGGCTCCCAGTAAGTAAACTGGTTCTCTATTCTCTGCATAGACTTTGTCTCCACTGACAAATTGACTATAAATCCTCACCCCTTTCCTCTTACTTCACACTTTCGAATACATTTTTGTAGATCCTGGCATAAGAAACATTTTGAACTGGTAAAAAACTCTTTTCTCATCAAAGTCTCTAGTTAAATAGTTTTAAAAAAATTCTAACCTCAATGTATTTCTACTTTGTAGTGTTCCATGTACGATACAAGTAGTACATGGCAGTGAATTCCGTTGGGTGACTTAGAGAAGCAGGGCTGTATGTACTTATGGGACATACAGGAGGTCTGTGGAGAAGCTATGCAGACCTAAAGACGCAGCCTGTGCTGCCAGCAGAGCTTCACTCTCCAGCTCAGAGCAAGGGGCTGGTCAGAATGCTATGGAACTCTTACACATCCCACACCACGTGACCAAAAGAACTCAGCAGATGCAGCCAGAACAAAATATTGGCAAACCAGGTAACAGGTGGGCAAGGATTTCGGCAGTCAAAACCCCCCAAAGTAAGCAACTTCTAACTTCATATTTTTTTTTAAACCTGGCTTGTTAAAACCTCCCTAGACTATGAAACTTGATTATAATCCTTTTCTTTTCAACTCAGTTCCCATAAAATGAGTTTGTATTACAGTCTTACTAAGAGTGTCAAAAGTTTTACAATACTGCTTTTCTTCATTAGTAGGAAGAGCCTTGGTGAGTCACTGCCTATTTTTATGATTCCACAGGAGAATTATTCAGATTTGTCTTACATCTAAAACACTGATCACAAGCACAGGTTGAGACACTGGCAACAAACACAAATCCTAGCATCCCTGATGGCATCACAAGACGTCCCTAAGTACTAGTTGGGTAGCATGGAAGATATTAAGAATGCCTTCTCACATGATCTGAAAAAAGAACACTGGGTTTGACACATTCAAAGGGGCTTTTCTTTTTTAACTGGAAAGCCTGGACAAGATTTGGGTGAAATTTTAATGACTAATACCCCTGCAACTAAGTGCAGAAGGAAACACGAAGGATCTCACCTGCTGCGGAGCTGAGAGCTGGGCTGGGTGGTCGAAGGGGACTGGCTGCGCAGGGTGGGGGACTGCGGGGCCGCTGTGCCTGTGGCGGGGGTCTTCGTGGGGCCTGGTGATGGAGGGGGCACACTGGAGGATGGGTTCCGCATGTAGGCGCGGTTGGACGTGGACACCAGCTGCGGTGGCGGGCGACTGAAGTCTTGAACAGAGGAGGAAGCGTAGACACCCACAGACTGACTGTGCCAGGGGGACTGTCGCCAAGAGCCGGACCTCGGGGAGTCCAGGTTATCTAGAGACTCGCCTCTGAGACATGGAAAGGGTTCATCATCATCATAGGAGAAGACGTTTGACTAGAACTCTACTCAACACGTCATTGCAGTCATTAGAAGACCCATGCTACGTATTTTCGAGGCAGGAAATTATCTAAGTCCAGTTACACAAAAAATTACCTTTAACAAGTAAATGGCTCTTCATAAGTATCATGTTGTTACACATTTCAATCAACTTATTTTTTATTCTTATACTTTTACTTGGTGCCGAGATAAAATCAGTATCAACCAAAGTGGAAAGAAAACTTTTCTTTTTTTTAAATAAAAGCTAATGTTAAGTGAGATCAGCAAGTCTCAGAGTCTGGGGTCACATGGTTTCGCTCGTGTGTGGAAGTTAGAGGGAAAATAGAAAACAAAAGCAACTTCAGATAAACGAGGAGAGAGAAGTAGAGAATAGTGGAAGGGAGAGGCAGGTATAGGGAGATAGGAGGGGAGTGTGGGGTGGGATGCAGAGGAGAAACCCACCAAGTGATGTGCTCATGTATAGATGTATCACTTTGAATCTCACTATGATGTGTAATTATAATGTACCAATACAATTATTTTGAAAATAAATAAAAGGTAACATTAAGATACTCTTTATTTTTCAATAGTTTAGACATATAAACCCTAAGGTCAAATTCAACCCCAAAGTATATTTTAAGCAACTAAATATGATAGGTATATTAAGCTAAGCATTTTCACAAAATTATTAAACTTAATCTTGGATAGTGTTGTAAAGGTTTTTTATCTCATAGACGTTAACTTGTCTGTAGTAAGAGCTAGTCATTCCTGGCCCTTGATTCTCATCAAAGTCACCCTGATTCCAGAGGAACCCAGCCCACGCCTCCTGTGAAGTTCTCATTCAGTCACTGGCTGAGTGCTAAATCCAACTGTTTAATGTCCACATTATAAGAAGAATCAGTCAGCCACTTTCCTCAAATTCAATACACATTTAAAATAGGACTTAAGCTCACAAACTGATTTAAATAGACTCTTTGGAAAATCTCTCTTAAAGTTGTGTAGTTACATTTATACTGATCTACCAAAATTATCTCCAAATTATAAGAGTTTTTTTCCTACCTAGTGAATTCTGTTGCTGTCGCTCTTAAACATTCTCTGATGCCAATCTTAAACTATGTTGTTGGCTTTTTTCCTTTTGATATTATAAAAATAGTATATCATTGTATGAATAATAACTCTTGTCCAACTGCTTGAGCCACAGTAGAATTACAGCCCCACCTCAAACCATGTTCCCCAGATTAAATGAGAGGACATAGGCAAAGCAACTGGCTGATGTTCAACACGATAGTGCTCAATATTTTTTTCTATGTGTCTTTCACCAAATCTTAGGTAAGCAAAATAAATTGCAATATCTCTTCTATCTAAACCACCAACATGTCTACAAATGAGGAATTTGCCTAGCAATGAAGAGGAAGCAATTCCCGAACGTCTCATACCTTCTCATGATCCCCGGGAGACAGATAGGCTCTTTATTTATGCTGGAGCTGCGCTGCCGGATCCAGCTGTTGTCAGTGTGCAGGGATGTCCTCTTCCTCATTTCCTGGAGGATCTGTTGTCTCTCCAACTCTGCTCCTGAGGGGACTTGGTCCTTCTTGGAGTTCCTCTGTGCAAAGGTAGTGCTCCCAATTCGGTCTAAATATTTGTTGCTTCCTAAAGTAAAAACACATCAAAAGATTCAGGATTAGTACTTCAGCAATG
>PVLC010036378.1:0-15707 GCA_004027655.1 Graphiurus murinus
GATGTACTTACACAATCATATCAAGGTCACTCACTGTAGTGAACCTGAGGGGGAGGGAGGGGGAGGGAATGGGGAGGGCATTGGGGAAGGGGTCAAATGAGAATTGTGTGCAAATATGTTGTTAACAACTTGTACTTAACAAAGATGTATGCTATATTGCACGAATTACTACAATAAAAAATTAAAAAAATAATAAACTAAAATTTCTGTAGTCTCTGTACTTAGTGAATATAGATATTGCTCTTGCTTTTATTTGTTTGTTTATTTTTTGGTCCATGCTCAAATACATATTTCCTTCTGTTTGCTTTTTTATATATTTAAAGTTATAGATTATGTAGGTTTAATAATTGTATATCAAGTAATGGAAATATCATTACCCTTTCTAAGATGTTTAGGGAAAGAGTGATGAATAAAAAAGACTCTTTGGGTGGGAAGAGAAAATATGGAGTGATTGTTGACTTTGGACTAATTACCAAAAATGCCAGGTGTTTTTCCTCTACTACAACCAACACAGGGGACTTCTGACACCAGACATCTACATCCTGGAACAAGACTTCTGCATCCTACACACACACACCAAGTGAACAACCAATTCTACAGCAGCGAACTCCAGTGTGTGTCTCTAATCCAACTCAGTTCTGAGACTATCAACCTGAAGAAGGGTCAGGTCCCACACTTTGAAGGCTCAGCCCCAAGACTGCCCCCTAGATTCCAGATGTAAGACTAAGGTTGCTTTACCTTGTGTTTTTGATCAACTGGTTATAATTCTGGATTCCCAAAACCTCTTCTTGAATTTGATCAATTTGTTTAATCAGGTCAGAGAATTCAGGGAAACATCCTTACTAGTTTATTTTAAAGGATATTAAAGTTAGGCATGGTAGTGCATGCCTGAATCACAGGCAGCAATTTAGTGAGTTTCTGTTTCAAAAAAATAAAAATAAGAATATCATTGGGGATGTAGCTCAGAGGTTGAATGCCCCTGGGTTTAATCCCCAATAAAGCAATAAATAACTAAATGTGTGACTATAACTGAAGCTCTTATTGACTATGCTTTTTAGAATATTGATTATCAGTTTTGATTTTATGTACTTACTTAGGTATATTACACAAATGTGGTGTTTTACTCTATTCCCTTTTCCTGGCCCAACATGACTTTTCCACAGGTGCTTTGTGAATTTGGGCTTACAATGGCTCTCTGGTACCTTTCCTCACTGAAATTTTTTCTTTGACTCTTAGAAGCACCTTCAAGTAGGAAGATACATAGATATGTGATGAGAGCAGAAGTCTTCCACCTCGTGCTTCAAGGGCACATGTGTAGGATATCTATACTATCATGTGGTTTATGTTTTAGAAAACTTCCTCAGTTGGTTAGGACATGGTTGATTTTTACCAGAGACATATCCTGTCCTATGAGATGATATGACTAACTTGCACTAAATAGCCAATGTGAATAATATCAGCAATATGGACATGAACACACAATAATTAAAGTTATAATGATAATATAGTCATATTTCTAATATGATTCATTTTCAGAAATATTACATTACTGAAAGTCATTTCTGTGTGTAAATGAGAGGCATGTTGAATGCAAGATTCTAAATATGAATAATAATATTTTCCTAGAAAATAATTTCCAGGGACCAGGCATGATGGTACCTGCCTGTAGTCCTAGTACTTGGGAGACTGAGGCAGGAGAATCACAGGTTTGAGGCCAGCCTCAGCAAGTTAGCGAGGCTCTAGGCAATTTAACTAAACCATTTCCAATAAAAAAAAAAAAAAACACTTGAAGTCTTGAAGTGTAGTTGTGTACTTCAGAGATAGAATGCCCCTAAGTTCTAATCCTAGTACTACAAATTTTGGAAATTTTACAATGTATATAAATGAATAACAGAAATTTGATACATCTTTCAGCAAATATACATTTGATACCTTTACATTATGCCCAATGTTAAAAGACTTTTTCTTTCTCCTTCTGCATTTTCTCCAGAATAGTCCTTCTTTTATTCTGAAATATTCTTGTCACATTTCAGTTTATTATCTTTGTTTTGATAAGCAAACATAAAGTAAACCAAAGCCAACAAAAATCTGTCCCCTGTGCCTACTATTCAAGTTTATATAAAGCAGTAATTCTGTATTTCATAATGTTTTAATCTATGAATGCTCATTGAATGAGTGAAAGAATTTGTTTCCAAATATATACTTTGTTATCTTAAGGAAATTTAACATACACATGTAGTAAAATAAATAGTATGATAATCTCATTAAAGTTTCTCGATTTCAGTCATAAAACAATAAAAACGTAATAATGTAAACAACACTAGAATTAGCAATAAATAAAATATCTTTGACTATAACTTGTGTGTAAACGTAAGTTCTAGGAAACAAATTGCAATTTGAAGAAAAATAAAACATGAAAATTGAGTTATTATAAATACTGATGAGCATTTAAAATTTTTTAAAGAACAGAGTTAAAAGAAGCAACCAAAGAAGAAACATACCCTCTACATAAATATTAAGCATTTATGAAAACCAAAAGTCAAAGGTAGCTATGATCAAGAAAAATAATTCTTATGAGAAATAAATATGAATATCAAGCAAAATTATACTTTTATAAGTAGCAAAAAAGAGTAATCTGCAAATCATTTAAAATACACTAATGTGTATAGTAATAATCATGCAAAGGATAAGACTAGAAATATTAGGAGACTCCCAAAACAAATGTTGATAGTTATTATTAATGTGAAAAGTATTATGAATAAAAATACTGTTTTCCCTACTTGTGTGTGAGTCAAAATGTGTGTGAATATATAATTCAATTTGCATTTTTGCTACTAAAAATTCTGACTCTTGCTGTTTTGAGATGGATGGCCAGAAAAGACATGTTTGGGATGAGTAAGACAATTTAAATGCAGAATGTTTTTGGCTTAGTACACTGTGTGAGAACAGACATAGAAGCAGTGATTGAATTCAGGTATGTTGCACAGTTTTATTGGATAGAACATTTGATTAGCTTCCATTGTGAGCATGAGGATGAGAGAAGGGTGAAAGATGACCCCTAAGATTTTGTTATTGCCACCTACAGAGAAAAAAACAAACTCCATGCATTGCATTCTAAAAAATGTTTTCCAAGTGTTTATAAGTGTGACACATATGCTTAATAATTATAAAAATGGACAAAGTAAAACATTAAACACAAACTTGCCCATTATTGATGAATGAATTTTCCTCACTCTTGTATATATGAATGATATATATTTTATATATATTATAACATTTAAGTAAATAATTCTGAATGAAATTGTATCTATTTCACTAAATATAGCTAGGACATATTCACTGTCATTATTCATTGTCATTGAATTTCATTTTGGGTAGCATATTTTTAAGTTATCCATTAAGTCAGCCATTACACTTTGAGTTGTTTTTTCTTTTCTTTTCTTTTCTTTCTTTCTTTCTTTCTTTCTTTCTTTCTTTCTTTCTTTCTTTCTTTCTTTCTTTCTTTCTTTTTTTCTGTGTATATGCTACTGGGATTTGAACCCACGGGCATTCTACCCAGACCTTTTGAACTACACTCCCAGCCCTATTTTTATTCTTTATTTTGAAAGAGGGTATAATTAAGTTGTGGAGGGTCTCACTAAGTAGCTGAGGCTGGCCATGAACCTTCAATCCTCTTGTGTCAGCCTCCCAAGTACACCACCACAACCATTTTAATATGCAATTTTAAGTTTATAATGAAAATTACATTGAATCAATTCTTTAAAACTGTGCAATAAATATAAATTCTATTAAAGTGATATTATTTATAAAGGAGATTGTACTCTTACAAACCACATATAATTATAGCCATGATTACAAGGACAGCAACTGATACTTGCTATATTAGAATGTTAATGATTATAATAAGACATAGTTATCTTTCTCAAATACAGTTTTAAACTAAAAAATTACATTTCTACAAAATTTTATTTCCCTTCTGGGCATCTCTGTTTTCCAATCAAAATTGTATTCTATTGTTCACAGAATTGTGTATTTTCTGATTTGATGTTACAAGGGGACTGTGTGCAAAGAACTTTCCATAGGAGAGTAGCATATTAGAATTTAAGTTTCTACTCTGGCATTAACTAGATTTGTAATGACAGATAAGTTGTTTTGTCTGTTAAGGCCTTCCTTTCACTATTTATTCTAGAGTATATATTCTCAGTGGGGACAATATCACCCACGGCGTGGTAAAATTTAAAGGGAGTCAATGTATATATGTATATATAGCACAAACATATACAGAGTATATAAACTTGTATATTGTTTTTGCTGTTAAAATTTTTTTTGGTGAACAGTTAGAATATGTGTGTCAAATCCCGGAGGATCCGGGTTCGCGGCCAGCCTCAGCTACCTAGTGAGGCACTCCGCAACTTAGTGAGACTTGGTTTCAAAATAAAGAATAAAAAATAGGACTGGGGGTGTAGCTCGGAGGTAGAATGTCCCTGAGTTCAATCGCCAGTACTGCAAAAAAAAAAAAAGAATATGTGTGTCAAATCTTCTTATTCATATACATACAAATATGTATGTATACCACAGATTATATATATAGTATATAAACTTGTATATTGTTTGTGCTGTTAAAATATTTTTTATGAACATTTAGAGTATATGTGTCAACAGTTAGAATGGTTTCTTAGGAGATAATGTAAGAAAAAGATGAGAAATATTCTTCTAAGTGTTGCATATCTCTTTTATCCTTTGTTTTGTGTGTGTGTTTCCAAAACAGTATCATTAAAGATAATCATGGATGACTAAAAGTCTTATATAATTATTTGTTCTCTTTATTCATGAGCAACTCTCTTTACAGCAATAGATTAAAACTATGTCTTTTTGTTTTGTTTTTTGTGATACTGGGGATTGAACACAGGGGCATTCTACATTCAAGCTACATCTCCCAGCCCTTTAAAAAAAATGTTATTGAAACAGGATCTTGCTAGGTTGCTAAGAACCTTTTTAAGTTAATTCTGCAGTGCACTTCTCTGGAGTAAGTGCTGTTGTTAATGGATATTCTTCCAGAAATTTTTTCTTATGTGACCATCCATAAAACACCATACAGTTTTAAGGAAATGGTCTCATACTGCAAATTGTTCTGAATGATATTTCTACAGTTATTTATTATAAAAAAAAACCACTTGCATTTTGCAGGTAAATCCATATTATTTGCTTTAATTGTTGCTTACTGTTTTAAAAAGAAACTTTTCTTTTTCTTTTTAAAAATTTTTCAAGGAATTGACCTTGAAATTACCCCCTTTTATTTTGAAACCGGATCTTGCTAAATTTCCCAAGATGGTCTCAAACATGTAATCCTCCTGCCTCAGTCCCCTCAGTATCTGGGATTACAGGTATGCATCACCATACCTCATGAAACTGTTTCATCTATGACCTGAGGGTAAGAGGGAGGTTTCACAAGCAATACTGTGGACTCCCATCTCCAGTAACTGGGGAAGCTCTGCTTTCAGCTGATTTTCTATACACACTGCCAAGCAAGATGCTCATAAATAACTCTATTGTCAAGAGCTCTTTGTAAACCTAAAGTTACTGAATATTATTGATAGTTACCAATGTCATGATTTTATGCACTTCATATCTGTGCTTGAATAAATGCCTTCTCATTTAATTTTTTACAAAAGTCTAAATATTTTTCTCAATAAGTGAATGCAAAATTGTCTTGGCATATATTTTATTTATTTTTTCTTACTGTCTGAAATACTAGTTCACTCCTTTATCTTTTTTGTCTCTATTCAACATCACCTTCCAACAACATCCCACCTGACTATACATACTTAAAAAGATAACTCCTCTGGCCATTCCAGAACTCCTTATTTTGTTTTGTTTTGAGTTCTTTATAGCTACAGTTGTCACAAGCATACAATATGCTATCTTGTGTGTTATATTACTGTATACACTCATTATAATGCAACCCTACAAGAACAGGATTTTTATGTATCAATCTAAATCTGTATGTACAAAAATCATCAGCAGAGAACATGATATATAATATATACCAAGATCATTATTAATCCAACAACATATTATTTAATACATACTTGGATAAATAATGAATAAAAAGTGAACTTCTCTAAAGCTTATTTTTAGACCCTGGATATAGCTTAAAACAAAATTTAGAAAGATTTTAGTGTTTTATGGGGATAGAAGGTGCAATCTAGTCTTTGGGGTTGTGTTGCTTTAGCCAATTCCAGATATTTTTGGATGTACATTTCACAAGTGTTTCCCAAAAGATGTGTACAAATGGTTAGCATTAGCAGACCACCACAAAAATAAGAATACTTTGTTTACTTTTGTCTCCTTCCCTGTGAGGCCACCTGGAGGCCCTTGTTAACAAGAAGCATGAATGTAAAAAAAAAAGATATGAGTAATATGATAATAGGTAGAAGTATAGTGGATAAAAAGGCTCTGGTCTCCCTGGATGCTTACCTTGGCACATAAAATAGAGATTTCCATAATCTTAAAATACTGCATAATAAGCTTTATATTTAATTTTACCTGCCTGCTCACTCTAACCTGATTGGCAACATTTAGAAAATTGTCTTTAAAAAATTATGTGCTCTGTCATCTCTTTGGATCACTCTTTGAATTATGCCTTTTCTCAGGCTGAACCTATTTTGCACTTGTACATGGTGTGAGCCCACTCTGATGCCTTTCATCTGCAGTGAATGCTAAAGATCAATCATTTGTTCTGTGTGTCAATCGGAGCATGACTTCAATTCAATAGAGATCCTGAAAAATTCATATATTTTAGCCAATCCAAGCTAGGTTCTGCACATAAATTTTAGTATTAAGTTGCTTTGTTTCTGTCTTACTCCTCTGCATTATTCAGAACCCCAGCAAAAAAGATGAAAAAGGAGAAACCCTAGCAAAGAAGTTGACTTAACGGAAGGTGATGGATGGGGGTGGGGGTGGAGGGCACCCTAATGCACATGATGTACTTTCACAAATATATCAAAGTCAATTACTAAACTTAACTTGAGAAGGAGGGAGGGCGAGGGAGTGGAGTGGGAATTGGAGAAGGGGCTAAATGAGAAATGTGAATATGCCTTCATTAGTATGTACCTAACAATGATGTATGATTAGAATGCACCAATTAATAAAAAAAGAAAAACCCAAAATCTATATCTATATATCTATTCTATATATCTATATCTATAATATATATTGTAGATATAGATATATATCAAGAGAGAGAGAGCGAGCTCACATATACTATTCTTTCAAGATCTCTTATTTTTCTGGGTATATTTCAGTATAGCAACTAGGTATTACTAATTTGATTTTAAGAGGAAAAAATTGAAACGACAGAAATTTTTGACAAAATTTATATCAGTACTACATTTTGCAGCAAAGAGTAAACAACTCTTCCAATGAAAATCTAGAATCCAGAGTAACTGAAAACCGTGAAAATGCACTTAGATATCTGAACTGAGAATAATGGTGGTGTTAGCACTGGGAATACGAACACTACCAGCCAAGTCCTTGGAGGGTAGCTATCAGAACTTTCAACAGTTTGTCTTTACCCTGTTCTCCTAACTAGTAATCTCAATCTCTGTGTTTCTACCTGCCAAATCAACTCTTACATATATTTAAAAGAAAGACAGGACATAATAAGGATGTAATCTGACCATTACATTCACAAGAAATATGAAGAAAATGAAGCAAAAAACCATGAGCTACTCAGCCATTCTGTTTTCTGAGCAGTAAGAATATTTTCACAGTATTTAATGATGTTTAAACTCCGCTTTTATTATTATTTTCTACTTCTTTTTTAGTATTAGTGGTCATATTTACCATATTAGAAATTAGGAATTGTTTGATAAAGCATTAATTAATTCTGGCTAAACTGCTTCCTAGACTAGTGGTCTGACTGTGTTATCCTTGGCTCAGGGTCAGAAAGGTCAGGAAAGTGGCATTTTCTAGGCCAGGCATTAATGAAAGCTGACATAATACTGAAAATGTAGTTCATCCTCTATCACTAGTACACAAAGTCTCAGTGATACTCTTGACTTAAGATAATTGGTATCTCCTATACAATAAAAAATATATGCTAATTGCTGGTCTGAAATTCGCCAAAACTGAACAGCAGTATCACATTTACTATGATTAATTAGTTGAATAGAGAACATTTTGAAAAATAGTATCTTTATTTCTCTTAGGAACTTTCATCTTCATGGCTCAATGGTTATAAAAATGTAGTTGTCAAGGCAACTGTGAAGAGCATCTGCTAAGTAGTGTGGTTTCAAAAGTGTGAAAGCAAATGAAGAATCCAATTGAGTTCCAACTATAACATGGATAAAAATGACTGCTGATGGCAGCATTATGGCTGCCATTGTGTTGTGCAATAATAGTTACATCTCTATAAACAGACCCTACAAACAATGCATTCATATCTCTGTGCCTGTAAGTCTGTTATGCTTTCTCTTGGGAATACACTACAATACCTTACCTCCAACAGATCCTCCCTCTAGCAAAACCTTGCTTGTCTCAGCAAGCCAGCTTATATACCATCTTTTCAGTGGTTGTTATGCCTTCGGTGTATTTGAATACAGTTTCTAGCATTGCTACTATAAGTCTTAGCACGTTGCTTTATATAAATATTAATAGATATTTGTCTTCTCCAGGAAGCCAATGTTCTTTAAAATCTTTTCACTTTTGTTCCATAAAACAATGCTGACACACATGTGTTCAATGAGCAATTAGACACAAAAGAGTATGGTTACTCATGTGACTTCTTAGGAATTATTTTCAGTCCCATGGATAGTCACTCACACTGCAGTCATGTCAAATGGGAAAAAAAAGGTTAGTATATCAGATTATTGCACTGCCCTGTCTAATAAGTTCTGATTAAGTTGTACTAAAATTTTTAAAAACTTAAGAGTAAATAACACTGAAGAAAAGAAGAAATTGATTATTTACTTATTTATTCTTAATTTGTATCCATGTGTTAAACATGAGTGAGATTCACAATGGTGCATTCATATATGCAAATAGTATAATTTAGTATTTCCTGAATTAGTCATTTAAACTGATGAGAAGTGCTGTACTACAAGTGAAATTTTTTTTTTTTTTGTGTGTGTGTGTGTGTGTATGGTGATGGGGATTGAACTCAGGGGCATTCTACTTCTGAGTGCACCCCCAGGTCTTCTTCTATATTCTACTTATCAATGTATACTGCTAATTATATGACACCTAAATGCAACAAATCCAGTGTTTTATGTGTCAAAACCAAATATCTCCTTATTTCAATGTATGTTCCTTATTTCTTAATTTAAATGCTATGATTTTACTTTTATTTTATCAATCATATAATCAAATTTATTTTACTTACCATATGCAACATGCAATATTTAAGAGTATTACAAATGATACAGTAATATTCTTATATCAGAAAATAACTTGTGTATCTGGAATTAATTTTCTCAAATATAACAACTACTTAGAACATATTATTTGTCATTCATAAATAAGTATACTGTCAAGGGAGATATGTTGATGACAATGTCCATTTGAGCCTTGAGTGATTTTCTCTAACCTTGAGGAGTGTTGATCCTGGAAAGCCACTGGAGTTGAATGTTGTCCCACAGTTTAGAATGAAAATAATGTAAACTCAGAGCATATGTGAAAATGACTAGCATATTTAGTCTAATACTTAGGGCACCTACAGGCAGCATTTCCTGAAGTTCATAATATATAGTACTCTCAGTGAAGCAGATATTGTATATTTTCTATCATCCATTTTTAGAATTATAGAGAAAATTATTCCATTTGTTATAAGCAGCAAAGCATTTGGACATTAGCTTAAGTGTCACTATTAATTTCAACAGCTAGGAGTAGCTAACTGGTCCTGTTCATCACATTATCAGCTTGAATGTCACTCACTGTAGACACTCTGTCACTTATTGGCTGATTATAATCAAACAGCATGAAGAGCCTGAAGAGAAAAGTTATAGGAAAATTCTAATCTCATAGCTGTAGTGACAAATTGAAGAACTGGGTCACTCCAGCAGTTCTATTGTGGTAAATCACACATACCCAGTCCCTTCTTCACATTTACTCTATTCATTTAAACTCAGAAAAGAAAAGCATTTATGAATTGTATCTTCAAAGTTTCCATTCACTTCAGACACTCCTGTGACATATTTTCTCTTGTGCTATCTCAGCTTCTATTTGTAAGACTCCAGGTATAGGGAATTCATTATAGAAAGTGACCTGTTTCTTTAATTTCCCATATTTGAATAGAATTATTTAATGCACTTAACTAAGTGGTCTCTCCTGTATTTTGTTTTTCCTAGTTCATACTAAAAATGTGTCAATATATATTATACATATTTCCAATAACTTTTTAAAATTTATCATATAGCTATTAAGATTGTGGGCACTAGAGACAGAATACTTCAATTTTAACCCTATATGTATTATAACTGTGATTAAGTTAATAGATCTAGAGAAATCATTTTAGGATACCCAACATCAATTTATGGTAAAAACTATCATTGCCAAAGGAATAAAAGAGAACAACTTCAATTTGGTAAATGTCATTTAAAAAAAATCTATAGTGAATGCACATTACATATTAATAGAAAAACGGTATCCTCCAAATTAAAAAACAAGCAAGGATATCTACTCTATCTACTTCTATTTAGTTTTATAGGATTATAGACTTCCATGTAAACCAAAACATAGTGATGTACAAAGTGCTATTTCATATCTTTGATATTTCTAACAATTAAAATATTAGTAATGCCCAGTAAAAAGAGCCAAGAAGAGACAAATGTAAGCTGACACCTTTCCTAAGGTATCACGACCATATCTGTATTCGATAAGGACCCACTGGGATGGAACAGAACCTGTGGCTTTATACATAAGTTGGAAATCGCTTCCATTGCTCTTGGGCTGAACTTCTCTTTGATTATATCCAACTTTTGGTTCATTCTCATCACAATTTACCATCTGGCTTCAGCTGTCATTTGGGGTAATTAAAATAATGGTCTGTGACCACACTTGAAGCAACAAAATACAGAACAGTGGCCTCTCCAGGAAGGATGCCCGTTCAGGGGCATCAGGAGGCCACTGCTGTGAGAAGAGAGTGGCCAGTGATCATTTGGAACAGAGGAGCTCGTATCTAGGACAAGTGTGTAGCACATGATAGATTCTTTGTGTTAGTCTGAGATGGATTTAACAGGTGACTATGGAAACAAGTAAACAGAAGACTTCCTCAGTAAAGCAGAGAGAAGAATAATGGGTGATCTTATTTGCCATCTTAACAGAAACATGGCCTTTTTTACATGGCATTTAGGATGTTCAGATTCAAATTATGAAAATAACAATTCATTTTACAAAGATGCATTTTGAAATTGGTGCTCAAGTGCAAAAATGAAGTTTAGCAACTAAAGCACAAACAAAAGCATCGAAAATGATCTTTCCAAATTAATTTCCCATTTTGTGAGAAGAGAAATGGCAAAAACACATGTTTTAAATGCCATAAAATGAGAATTGATTTTCAATGAAAAAGAGATGACATTTGCACATCCAAGTCGATCTGTTTGTTTCACCGCTCTCATGGGTTTGTGGACTCTGAGATCTAGATAAACTTCCTAGCATTTGTTCCAGAAGTGGGGCAAGGGCCTGGTAATGACAGCATGCTCACTTGAAACCACTTGGGTTCATAGAATTGTGGCAGCAACGAGGTATTACCTCCTGAGTGTGTGTTTTTAATAACTACGGTTTACTGGTTTTCTTGCCTGAATTTTTCTGACAAATCAAATGCTTACATTGAATCTTCTTTCTTCAGGTAGTGAGCCTCTTGAAAACAAATGAAGAGAACTCCTTTATATATTCAGCAAGATGAATGTTATGAAGTTGGTCCTTTGATTGCTCACTCATTTTTTATTGAGTGATTATTTTTTGAATAATTTTTAAAAGTCTGTCCGTATTTTTTTTTTCAATTTCTGAGAGACAGCATAGATATTTGGCTTTAAAAAAAAAAGAGCAGGCTCTACTTCTTGTACTTACAACTAATGCATAATTCTTGAATACAGACAAATACTTCCCTCTTTTCTGACACACTACCGTAGAGTAACACTGGCTAACCATCAAATTGTGAGATAGTGAGGGAAAGAGAAAATTCCCAGGATCTGATAGTAACTGGTTTGTGTGGCACGGCTACAAGAATGTCAGACAGGGTTCTTTTTTTCTGCTTTTGTTTTTGTTTGTTTGCCTTTAATAACATATCTGAAATGTTCTGGACTCTAGAATACACTCCTCTAACAAATCTGATCTATCTTTTAAAATGTCACAGCATTAATGCTTATCTATTTTTTATTTTTAGTTAAATAGTCAGAAGGTATCATTTGTATGGTGATGTGTGTGTACTGTATGTACATACATAAATGTGTATGTATGTGTGTGTACTCTACATACACACATGTAAATGTGTATTTATATACATACGTACACATCATTATTCCAAAACTCTTTTATACCTGTAATTACATTTGCTCTGGGTTGAATATTGTTCGAGTACACCCCCCCCATAGGTTTGTGTGTTGAAAGCTGGATCCTCAGTGTGATATTATGGAACCTCTAGCAGGTGAGTCTAGCAGTAAGTAATTAGGTCATTGAGTGAATTTTCCTTGGAGGGAATCAATAGAGTTCTCATGGACACTGGTTAAATCTCACAAAATGTGTTACTAAGCTTTCCCTCACCGTGACAAAATATCTGAGATAATCAACTATAAGAAATAAAAATTTATTTAGGGCCATGGCTTTAGAGGTTTCAGTTTATGATCAGCTGTTTTGGGTATGTCATAGGGCAGAATATCCTGGCAGAAAACAAGGGATGAAGGAATGGAGCAAAGCTGATCACTTCATGGTGGTCAAGAAGTAGAGAGAGCTAGCTAGTAGAGGTCAGTGCCCAATATACCCTCCCAGGGCAGACGTGCAATGACCTGCTTCCTCCAGTTAGGCCCCACCTCCCAATAGCACCACCGGCTGGGAATTCACACTTTAACCTTTAACTTTGGAAGACATTTGAGATCCAAACCACAATGACATGATTCTTAACTGATTGAGCTGGACCCTGCCTTCGTCTAGGTCCAGGCCTTCCAACTTGTGCAGCCACACCCTTCTTCACGCCCATGACTGCCCATGGCAGCATGACTTTGATCCTTAGGAACTATGAGATAAATAAGCCTCTTTAGTAAGTCTTAATAAGGGCTCAAATATTTCATTCTAATAACAGAGAAGACACTAATGCAGCATTTCACTCTCAGTGTGCTGAAGACTGTCCACATCTCTCTTCCTCACAGAAACTTTTTCTTACCACCTATGTGAAACACTCTTGGTTTATTTGTCCTGCCCCACTTTCTTCACACTGTTTCTCCCTGTTTGCATCCATTAATGAATTATATTGTCTGTATTTTCCAGTAAAGTGGGCCCTCCGTGAGAATGGATATTTGTCTTTGTGGTTTTCACCACTCTATCCCCAATACACAGGGTCGTACCTGACACATTTTCAATATTTGATGAAACTTTGTTGTATAAAAATACTTTGGGAAGCTTGTCTGTTATAATTGTGTTTTTTATGGTTTCTTTCTAAGTTGGTCCTAAAACCTCTGTCAACAGTAGCCATAAGCCAAGATAGCCACTCTAGGAGGACACTGATCCATTGGAAAGTTATCTTCTTTCTTTCTATGAGACAGTGAGGAGGTGCAACCAAAATTGATGAAATGATAGAAACATATTACTTACGGATCACAGAGAAGTTTGTGGTACAACAGAAAGTGTGGAGGTAGCAAGAGAGTTCAACCATCGACTTGAGAATACAGGTGAGAGAGGGCCTGTGCACTATGCCTCTAATAAGGTCTGTGGGTATTATCCCCTAGGCTGTGGGATGCATTAGGTTTTGGGTCTGTGGGATAAAAGAAAAGCAGGCTATGTTGCAAACAATCACAGGGAGAAAGGGCATTTTATCAAGGTTAAAGAAAACAAAACTCAAAACTTAATTTCATGAAGGTACACAGTAGGGAATGAATATAATCTCTTTACCCTTACTGCTTCTCTTTTGGAACCTCCCTAGCTTATATATTATTTGATACTCCTTATTTGCTTTTATTCATGCAAATGGGATTGGGATAGAATCAAGCCAGAGAGAGTTTTAAACATTTTGATATTGAAAAATAATATAGCTGTGCATGGTAGCACACACTTGTAATTCCAGTACTTGGGAGACTGAGATAGGAGGATCATAGTTTCAAGGCCAGCCTTAGCAATTTAGTGAGGCCCTCAGCAATTTAGTGAGCCCCTATTTAAAAATAAAGTATTGCAATAGGGCTGAGGGTATAGCTTGGAGGTAGAAGTTCCCTGGGTTAAATTCCTAGTATGAGAGAAAGAAGAAGAAGAAGAAGAAGAAGAAGAAGAAGAAGAAGAAGAAGAAGAAGAAGAAGAAGAAGAAGAAGAGAGACAGAGAGAGAGAGAGAGGAGAGAGAGATACTTGAATATATATAGAGAGAAATGGGGAAACAACTCATTGACATTTTCTTGAAAGGAGACTAAGGAGACTGACACTTGGGTCGTGATCTCGAATATGAGTGATATAGATAAACCATGTAATAGACACAGCCTTGATTCACTTATAAGAAAATTTATTAACTCAGGATTATACTGAAGCATAAATTTTTAAAGCATTCCTCTTTGCCTCTTTGCTGAGCACCTGTCCTGTTAGACTTCCCAATCATTTGAGTTTGTGGTTTAATTGCACAACACCTGATATCATTACAGTCTATTTAATTGTCACTGTAATTAATTTTTCCCTAATAGGCATAAGTAAAAATAGATCTTTCCTAAATTTCTACTATCTACTTCTGTCTCTTCATGCTTGTCACACATTTTTTTCTCCTTTATAATTATGGATCCTATTTAAAGGGAAGTTTCAAGATGTCAATATTAGGTCTGCTGCCTTCTAGAATAACAGGTTGAAAAAGGAATGACAAAATATATATTTAGGATCTGTGTAGAATGACATGACAATTTTTATAGCTAAGTAGTATTTATGAGTCTGCCATGTGTCTTTCTTATTGAAAATCTATTATAAAATATGTGGGCAATGTCCTTAGCAGAGTTTTAATTTTCTGATACTATTATAACTTTCAAAGATTTAACTACAGAAGATTGATGATTAATTTTTTGATGCTATCTCAAAGCAGCACAGAGAGACAGTTTAATATGTTTTGGTGGAAACAGATACACATTTGAATATAAGGAAAAATCAGCAGTTAAGGAAAACAGACAATGGAATCAAATCACAGGGTTGTGGGTGGTATCGCTACAGGAAGAAGATTCAGGGGCTTTTAAAAAAGTGGATTGCTAAAACAAAATTTGATCTATATTTTGGCTGTAGTATATCATATTATATTTCTCCTCATTATTCAGACTGTCAACTTAGTCTTTTGTCTAGTTCTCAAACTTGGAATGAGAAAGAGATAGATGATTAAAAAGTCAAATACAATGCAAGAATCAAAACTATATCAAATATGAATGATCAGAGAAAAATGTACACTGCTCCATTTAGAAACATTGTTCAGTTTCTCATTATTTAAGAGAAAATTTTTTGAAGTAATTGGATTAAAAATTTAAAAAGTAGACAAGCCAAAACA
>PVLC010036379.1:0-15817 GCA_004027655.1 Graphiurus murinus
GAGCAAGTCGGAGAAATCAGTGAACATATATTCAAAACAAAAAACCTGATTCTCAGAACAGAGGACAGAATGTCCCTTTTAAGAGCCAGATCTTCAAGGTCACGTAGGTGTGCTTATCAGAAAGACATGATTCGTGCCCACATAGTCCTTGAGTTGAGTCTTTTTCAGACTTATGGGCATCAGTCCTTCATTCTTTTGGTCAGTAAACTGATAATAACATGTTATTTGTTACCAGGGGGAGAACAAAAAGAGGAGAGAAGGGAAAATGTCGACTTGAAATAGGATTCCTGTTAGCAGCCAGAGTCAAAAACTCCAAAATAGGTCTCGATTACAAGGGTGCTCAGTATAAAGCTCAAAAGAATTTGTCACAAAGCTTCACAAAAAACAAACAAACAAAAACCTGTCCTTTTTTCCTTTTTAAATTGACCTTTACTGAGTGCAAACTTTATAAACTCATTTTTAAAAAATTAATCTGAGCTGGGTACGGTGGCACACATCTATAATCCCAGTACCTGGGAGGCTGAGACAAGAGAATTGCAGGTAAAAGGCCAACCTCAAAAACTTAAGAAGACTCTCAACAATTTGGTGAGACCCTATTTCAAAATAAAAAGTGAAAAGGACTGGGAGTGTAGTTCAATGGTAGAGTGCCTCTAGGTTCAATTCCTAGTACCATTTCTTTAAAAAAAAATGAGTCTGAGACAGATGCAGTGGTGTACAACTGTAATGTCAACTACTCAGGAGGCTGAGGCAGGAAGATTACTTGAGGCTAGGAATTCAAACCCAGCCTGGAAAATATAGCAAGACCCCATTTTGAAAAAGGAAGGAAGGAAGGAGAGAAAGAAGGAAGGAAGGAAGGAAGGAAGGAAGGAAGGAAGGAAGGAAGGAAGGAAGGAAGGAAGGAAGGGAGGGAAGGAAATTAATCTGTATTTAGTAAAGTTGTGAGTTTCCAGATGTAGTAGAAAAGAAAAATAAGCCCCTATCTCTGAGGGAAGGGGGGAAATAGAGCTACTAAACTACTATAACTTGTGCCCTCAAAGCTCCCCGGAGACTGTGTCTGTGGCTTTGACCCTAGGTTTTCTCACGTAAAGCCCATAGAATAGTAGAGTGTGGCACACAGCAGGTGCTGTATAAGCATTTGCTATTAGTAGCAGCATTTCCATTTGTATTTGTGTCTTTAATAGAGAATCTCCTGTCCACACCTGGCCAACTACTACCTTCTCCCATCCCTTGTACTCTTTACTATCCAGAGGGTTAGAACCAACCAAAATGCATTCAAAACACTATAATTAAAACCATCATTTCTACAATTGAGAAAGTAAAAAAGATTTTCCTCTTTGTGTAGCTCTTGGAAAGGGAACTAGAAGATTAAACTACCCTCGATTATTAATACTAAGAAAAATAAAAATGTACAGCCAGTCCACACTGCTGCCCCCTCTTAATTTCCTCCCATCTGCTGCCTTGAGGGCACTGACAAACCACCGTATTTCACTTTGCACTCATTCACCATTTTCCCTGTAAATTCATTGGTCTCAAGGTCAACTTATCCACATTTTGCAAGATCTGCTCAGGAACAACTGGGTGGAAGAGGAAGGTAAGTGCTGGCTGTCCTGGGGCATGAGGCAAAAAAAAAAAAAAAAGAAAGAAAAAAATGACTCATTGCTTCCCATTCTTCTGCCTTAACAGCATTTCCAGGAATGGCATTAGTAAGAGTTGAAATAGCTGGCATGGAGTCAAAACATGTTTCTGTGCTCTGGATTCATAGGGTCACCGCACACTCCTAGATGGACTCTATCTCATATAGGATGGGCTGTTCTCAAGAATATGGACTAAATTCAAACACACATGAAAGGCAGTGTTAACAATGAAGCAACTATAGAGCCAGGCACTGAGATATTCTGCAAGGATTCTAAGGCTGAGCTATCAAACTTGATTCATTCCCCGACAGCCCAGGTCTCCCTGGCCTGTAAACGTAAATAAGAAAGATCATTTTCCTATTATTTACAACAGTTTCAAGACTCCATTTATCAAAGGAGCTGGGCCTCAGCCCCCTTCCAGGGAATCCTCAAAGGGAGTGGTATTTTATGTACTTTCCTGAGTCGGTTGATCTCTGTTTCCATGGGTTCGGGCCATCAATCTCTATCCTATCCCCCGGCCACTTAGGCCAACTGCCAGTTGCCATTTACTCTTCTAGAACAGCTGACCCACCTCTGGCAAAGTTGTTTTTTTTTTCCTCGTGGCATTTTTACTTGGGAAGGGAAGAGAAGAAAGGAGTGCGCTCCCTCTCTTACTCAGGTGTGCAAGAGATGTTTCCATGACACAGCTGAGACCAGGCTTTTCACTTTGACAAGACTCAATTTAAGGTCCTGAGATCACAGAAAGGAATCGTCACCTTGCTATTCCAAGTGTGGTCCACAAGCCAGCAACCTCAGCATCCCTAGGGAGTTTGATAGAGATTCAGAATTTTAGTCCTCCTAAAACATAATCCCTGTGTTAACAAGATCCTTGGGTACTTTGTATACATATTAAAGTTCAAGAAACATAAATTTCAACACAGAAGAACTTTTGTTAATATGCTGGTTATCTACCATTTGCCTTGCTGGGTCTACCCCCTACCCTTCTCCACCTTGTTCTCTGCCCACAATACTGGCCTCTATTGGACCACGTCAGGAGAGCTTCCTTTCCTTCTAGCTTCAGGGGATAGGAAGAAACTGAGGCTGAGCTAGCTGTGATCTCTCCACTGTTACAGTCTTGAGGAAGCCCACCCACTTCCTTGGCCTAACGCCTGCTGCCAAGGGTTCAATTTCCTTCCCCAAGGAACTGCTTCCTTTCACATGTGATCAGCAGTGTGAAAGTCTACTCTTTTTAATTACTTTTATGGTTTTCTTCTTGTCCTAACAGAGCAAAAACATTCAAACACAATAGTGGTACATTTCCCCAGTCCAGTTATTTACTCTTAGATGCTCTCTAAATTCATGTAACAAATCTACAGTTCTGCTGGGATGAGTCAGAGAAAGCTGCAGTCTTCCTTCCATCTTTGAGAAGTCTTCCCTCCAATATGAGGGATAGATCTACATATCCTTCAGTCAGCACATCCATCCTAGCCCCTAATATCCCTAGAAACCACCCCCAATATCCCTATAAGAATAGATGCTTCTACCTTTGAACACATCACCATTTTTGAAAGTTTTAAGAGGAAGGACCTCCCCTCTTGCCCACTTGAAATCCATTCTCTATCCAAAAGCCAGAGTGCCCTTCCCAAACTGTAAATCATTGGAGGCCAAATTGGCTAGAGCACAGTGAGTAATGAGTGAATAGGCAGAGTCACAGAGGTAGACAGGGCCAGATCCTGGAGGGCTTTATAGTCCCCATGAAGTAGATGTTCTGTACCACTACCCAGATCCAAACCCTGGTCCAGTGCTTTGGGGAATGGAGCACTTGTTCACCAGATGTCCAGTGTGTGGGCAATGCCAGTTTGAAGTAGAAATCCCGCTAGGGATTGTCCTTGGCTCAAGACAGCCTACTATTCGAAGGCCACACTCTGTTCCCCAGGGCAGCCCACCTGGAACGACTGGCAGTACTGGAGTGTTATAACACTCCGCTCCCTCTGCTTCAATTCCGGATAAATCAGCACAGTCATGCCAGCAACAGAGCTCTTTGGGATCAGCTAAAGCTTTTTTTGTGACAGTATTGCAGCCCAGTTTCCTTCTTTGTCCAAACCCTGCTCTGCTTCCTATCCTTCACTGAAGTCCATCCTGAGAGCACCCCCAATCAGGATCTGCTTCTTGGGAAAACTGATCTATGATAGGATGTTTTGTGTTTTTAAGTAAATTATGAATCCACGTAAAGCATTAGAAACAGCTTATAAACAGACATGAATAAAATAAACAATTCAACTATAAACAATATGTGTTCTCTCATATGCAGAAGCTAGGGAGTAATCAGGATACCAGAGGGATTTAAGATAATGGAGGAGAAGCTCTAGTGGAGCCAGGGAGGTGATCTAGGGGAAGGGGAATAAGGGGGTGAGAATCAGTGAAGGAATCATTCCTATCCATATTATGTATATATGTGAGAATACCAATGTCAATCTCAATATCCTGTAGGAGGGAGCCAGGGGAAAGTCTGCCAAGTGCTAAGTGCATGTATGTCACTATTACTACGAACTACATTATGATGTGAGGCTATAATGCACCAATACAAGTATTTTTAAAAAACTATAAGCAATACCAGAAAGGAGGGTAGAGAACAGTAGGTAGTATCCCCAAAATTAAAGAAAGTAGTCAGAGAAGAGCTCATTGAGACCGAGACCGGAGGGAAGTTCAGAAAAGAGCTCTGTGATCTGAGAGTGGTGGCTCACACCTGTAATCCAAGTACGTGGGAGGTTGAGACAGGAGGGATACAGGTTTGAAGTCAATTTCAGCAATTTAATAAGGCCCTCAGCAACTGTTTCCAAATAAAAAATAAAATAGGACTAGGAGTGTAACTCAGAGGTACAGTGCCTCTTGGTTCAGTCCCCAGTGTCTCTCTGTCTCTGTCACACACACACACACACACACACACACACACACACACACACACACACACACCTGTGATTATCTGGGTGGCCAGTATTCTTAGCAGAGGGAAAGCAAGAACAAAGGGTTTGAGATTGAAGTGGCCTGGCTTCTTCAAGGAATAACCACAGCACCAGTGGAAAATGAGCCAAGTGAGAGAGGAAAAGAGGAGCAAGAAAAGAGCTCAAAGAAGCAATGGGGGCCAGATCATAGGGGGGTCTTATGAAATCATTATTGAGATAGAAGTCATTGTAGGTACTTTCAGGGAAGAGTTACTCAACCTAACTTAAATTTTGAGAGCAGATTGTATGGAAGCAAGCATGGAAACAGAGACCTGTTGGGGCCACTGTTGTAGATGCTGGCAGCTTAGTCTTAGGTGGTATTAGTGGAGGTAGTGATATGTGCTCAGGTTCTGGATATCCAGTAACTACCCTCTTATCCACAGTTTCATCTTCCATACTTTGTTAACCATGGTCAACTGTTGTCCAAAAATACTAAATGGAAATTTCTACAAATGGCATGATGAAATCTCCTATCTTACTCTGCCCCACCCTACCCCAACCAGGACATGAGTCATCCCTGCCTTCAATGTATCTACACTGTAAACACTACCCATTGGCTAGTCTTTTAGTAGCTATCTGGTTAACAGACCAACTCTTACAATATGGCAGAGCTATGTAGAGGGTTCCATACTATCCACGGTTTCAGGCACCCACTACGGGTCTTAGAATGTTTCCCCCATGGATAAGGGAGGCTACTGAATCTTGAAGACAGGGCCATCAAGACCAGTGCTTGGTCTAGAAGTAGGCACAGTGTGAGGAGTCAGGAAGCCACAACCTTTCTTCTCAGCAAGGAAGCGCCATTTACTGAGATGGGCAAGAAGGCAGGAGGAGCTGGTTGACAGCAGGGGAGAAAAGAAATCAGGATCTGGCAGGACAAGTTGGACATGCCTAAATAGATATTCAAATGGACAAATAAGCTGCTCACAAAGTGGGAAGGAAACCCAGGGTCTAAGCGCAGAAAAGATGTCCATGAGAATAATCAACAGCAGCAAATGATGTGACCAGTCAGTAAGGGGCTGTGTAAAATGTCATCAAGGCAAGAAAGATTCAGTTTCAAAGCCCAAAGCATGGATTTCATGCAAACACAATCCCATGTGGTACTTTTGAATTCTAGATGATACATGGCCATTCATATGTTGCAGATAGCTGTACTGGAAAGATCTTTGTGAGAAAAAGTACAAGAAGCCAACACCTTAGCCTTTGTTTTCTCATTCTCTTCCTTCTGGTACGTTTGCCTCTTTCCTCTCCCTCCTCCCTCTTCCTTTCCACTTTCAATTTTTTGTGTCTCTTGCTAGTTCCAGGGACTTGCCAAGGGTCTTCCTCCTGCCCCCCACCCTGCAGGCATTCTTGATTCTAGTCAATAAGAGATTTCTGAACTCTAATTAAACACAAAATAAACAAAGTGTAAAAAATTTATTTTAGATTGTCTCATTGCTTACAAGTATCCACATTTGGTTTTAATCTTCTGCATTTGAAGCATTTCCTAATTTAACTGGAAAACACTGGCTTCAGTAACTTATAAAGTTTGTATGACCCTACCTGAGATTTTCATATAAAACTAAGAAAGCAAAGGGTCACATTGTAATTGGCAGAACGTTTTCCCCTTAATGGCACATGAGATACTAGCATGATGTACAATTAATACAGTCTTAAATTTATGGATTATTATAATATACTGGGGGTATAGACAAACACAAACACAAGCCTAAGCTTGTATACGTGTCTGGCTGTGTATAAAAATATAAGTATAATACCATTTAGATTAGTAACACAAATGGGTTAACAATTTAATATCAAGAATCTTTGATATATTTATGAATGGGACATATTTGTTTATCCCTTCAACAATTATTTTTTCAAGAGAATATTTGTTGAAGGCATATAACATTGGTGCTGAGTGTTATAAATATCACACTGAACAAAACACGCATAGTGGCAGCCTTTAGAAATTTCCGTTTGCCTAGGGATATGGGCAATAAAAGAAGTCATTAAAATAAAGTATCGCAAATATTTTAATAGGAGAAGTTAGGGATGCAATAGGAATATGGAACAGAGAGACTTAAACCATGAATCCCTGATGGTGGTAGAAGTGATATTTTGGACTTAATTTAAGAATTAACTGGAGCTACCTAGTGAATGTGTGATGTAGTGTGTGTGTGTGTGTGTGTGTGTGTGTGTGTGTGTGTGTGTGTGTGAAAGAGAGAGAGAGAGACAGAGAGAGAGAGAGAGAGAGAGAGAGAGAGAGAGAGAGAGAGAGTGCGCGCAAGCATAGCAGTGCTGAAATACTTTTAATACCATATTTACTTGTGATTTGCCAAACTTCTTCTGGAAGGCATATATTGCAATCCTTTTTCGGAAAGAGAAGCAGATGAAATAAATAGTAGGCATTAATACTACCAACACTAAGTTCTATCATCTGAGATATCCACACATTTTCCTACAAATAAAAAAGTAGAGTCTATACTGAGAAACATATATCCCTGATTTTACTTCTCATTAACATTGGACTTTTTCCTCCTATATCTAAGTTAGTGCTTGGATCTACCAATTTCTTTTCATTGGAAGGAGTGAATTCATTTTAAAAAATGTTAAAAAACATGATCCTAGCTCACAGCTGCACTAAACTACAGATTCTTTTTTTTTTTTTTTCCTTACCTCTTCAGTAGCTTCTGAGAGTTTCCCATGGATTTTATGAGGTAGTTCTGCAAATTAGGACAAAGTGATGAAATCCCAAAGCACACGAGGTGGTCCAGAGATGTAAAAGCCCAGGAGACCTGTGTGAGCCAACTGACCCGCCCTGGGCCTCCCAAGGACAGACTCAGTCTTCTCCAGCTTTTGCTCATCTGAGCGGGGCCTCTGGGACCCTTCGTGTTATTTTATGGCCAAGAGGAGGGGGCCTTGGCCAGCAGAACACATGGGTGGGCCAATTACTGCCTGAGAGGTACTGTTCATTGTGCAAAATTTTAAAACATTTCCTTTTACTTGGATCATCTGGGCTAAATAATTTCAGATGAAACTGACCATGGCCATCAAAAATATTGTCAAACTGCAAAATAGAAATAAACCTGCATCTCCTCAGAATACTGCCCCCAAGAAGGATCAGGCAGCACTACCTAATATTTGATTTATCCTACTTTGCAAAATCATTTATGAGGGTTCTAGATGCAGATCTTCTTGTGCATATAATAAAAAGGTATTAACTAAGTAATTTAGTGATAATAAAACTAATAATCCACCTGTCACTGACAAGTAGAACTATGGCTTAAAAGGCCAAAAAGCTAATTAAACTACAAAAAAAAATAATGAACTTGCCAGTGGTTATTGGCAGGATGTATGGGATACATGTGATTGGATTTTTTTTAGTAGAAATACATAGGTATGAAAAGAAAATGCAGAGAGAAGAATTTAGAACAGAATGCCACACATTTCTCTAGACTACAATCGTTTGAGATTAAGTTAGAGAAATACCCAAGACGATGGGAGATATGAACCTTCTACAGAATTTGGACTCTCATCTAATTTTAAGAGAATAAGTTACACTGAGTGATGCAAAGATGTGAGGAGCTTAGCGTGAGCTGTAACACAAAGTGGAACATGAGAAATAGAGATAAACAACATGGGGATAGATGGGAACCACTTGGCTCTCATGGACCAGGTAGTATTAAGCATAGGGAGAGAATGAAGGTGATTTAGTCAGGAAGAAGGCAGGGAGAAGGATAGGGTGGAGTTCAGTGATAGAACATCTGCTTAGCATGCATGAAACCCTGAATCCAGTTCTCAGAGGGAAACTTAAAAACGAGGAGGGGAAGAGAATCTCTAGAGAAGGAAGTCCAATAAAATCATAGAGAGGGGTGCTCTGACTCGGATGTGACTTTCTCCCCAAAGATTTGTGTGTCCAAGGCTCGGTCCCCAGTATGGTGATGTTGGCAGGTGGTGTGGACCGCATGAAGGAGGCCCTTGGGTCACTGACGGCGCTGCTCTCTGAAGGTACTGAGGAAGTTCTCACAGGACCCTCCTTGGTTAGTTCTGGACAGAGGGTTGTTATAAAAGGACCAAGCCTGGCCCCTTCCTCTCTCTGTGTCTTGGTTTGTGATATCTATCATTGGTCCCTACCACTCCCAACTTCTACCTGAATTCTCTCACTGTGCTTAACTCCATCTGGTCCATGAGGCCTAAGCAATTCCTATCTGTTCCTATTTTGTTTATCTCTAGTTTTCCTGCAAATGCTCTACCACGATGCTGTCTGCCATTCAGCCTTCACCAGAGGCGGAACACACAGGTGGTCCAATCTTAGACTTTCAGCCTTCAAAACTATAAGTTAAATAAACTCTTTCCTTTGTAATGTAGACTGCCTCCAGTATTTTATTATAGTAACAAATCAGCCTAATATAGGAGCAACTAAGGGACTTATTGAAAGAATATTAATGAGTAATTATTATTAAATGACAATGCCTCAATCAATAAAAGAATAAGGAAGAAAATCCCTGCTCAGGAAGCCTTAGGGGTAGCCTTCAAATGTATAACAGGGAGTTTTTCTCATGGCTCATGTGTGTGGCTCTGCACTAAACTGCCTCACTTATTGGAACAGTTTGCAAATAGTAAACAGTAGGCCAAACATATCCTGCATCATGACTTCATACTTATGTTTCTTGCCACCCTTTAAATTTTGGCACCTTTGTGTTTATAAAATTAGCAGATTTCCAACTTTTCTTTCTTTCTTTGTGTGTGTGTGTGTGTGTGTGTGTGTGTGTGTGTGTTACTGGGGATTGAACCCAGGAGCATTCTACCTTTGAGATACACCCCAGCCATTTTATTTTATTTTGTTTTGTTTTGTTTTGTTTTGTTTTATTTATTATGAAACAGGGTCTCACTAAGTTGCAGAGGGCCTCACTAAATTGCTGAGGCTGGCGGCAAATCTGCAATCCACCTGTCTCAGTCTCCTAAGTACTAGGATTACAGGCATCTAAATTGCTGAGACTGGCGGCAAATCTGCAATCCTCCTGTCTTAGTCTCCTAAGTACTAGATTTACAGGCATGTGCCACCATACTCAGCTTTAGCTTTTCTTGAAAAATTAGAAAATCTAGCAACACTGGGATTATTTGGCCAATTTACCCCACCGACAGCAGCCTGTTTTATTTCTTCTTGTTACCTACCCTGTGGACATCTCAGTCGGTGACTTCCTCCTCCACACTTGCCACAGACACAGGTATTTTTGAGATTCGTGACAAAAGGAGGCTTAAGAATGTGCAAAATAATTGAACCCATAACCATTTCTTACTAATATTACCTTATTATGGCAATTTTAAGACTCTGTCACAGCTGGGGATAGTGCCATACGTCATAATCCTGGATGCTTGGGAAGCTGAGACAGGAGAATCAGGCTGGGCAACTTAGTAAAACCCTATCTCAAAATAAGATTTTTTTTTAAAAAGGAAGCCGGGCATGGTGGCTCACGCTTGTAATCCCAGCATTTGGGAGGATGAGACTGCAGGATCCGGGTTCGTGGCCAGCCTCAGTTACCTAGTGAGGCTCTCAGCAACTTAATGAGACCCTGTTTCAAAATATAGAATAAAAAATAGGGCTGGAGGTGTACCTCAGAGGTAGAATGCCCCTGAGTTCAATCCCCAGTGCTGCAAATAAAATAAATAAATAAAAAGGGTATTGGATATAGCTCAATGGTGGAGCACTTAGGCCCTGGATTCAATCCCCAGGGCCAGGTTCTTATCCATCAGTTCCTTCTCAGCACCTAATATAACCTGCAAGAGAGTAAATGAATCTTGCAAGCTGCACACACTCTCACAGTGACAGAACACTGGGCCAGAGTCCCAAAACACAATCTGGGCTGATCACTGGAATATAGTCCATCTGCTTTCTGGAAACCATCTAATTCTGTTCCAGCCCACCTGATATATAATTTAACAACTGGAAAGAAAAATATGGGCGTGCCAATACACAAGATACTTCTGAACTAAAAAGGAAACTCCAGGAGATATGTAAGAGGAAATTAAAATAAACAGTGTATAGTAGAGTTGAATTTTAGTCACTACAACACATCTGTTTTGGGGAAATGGGAGTCAGAGTGGAGAAAAGACAGTCCTGCTGATTCAAAGATACAGCCTTGTCAATAAAAGTTTTCAGAGGTTTTAAAAACCACCATCTCAGCTGGATACAGTGGTACACATCTGTAATCCCAGCTATTCAGGAGACTAAGGCAGTAGGATGACAATTTTAAGGCCAACCTGGGCAACTTAGTAAGACCCTATCTCAGTTTTTTTTGGGGGGGAGCATTTTGTCAAACTTAAAGCAGATAAATTTACAATCCATCCAAACACCGCAGTGGAACTATTTCTCCCTTCTAAAGCAGCCCCTCCCCTTGCTCCTTCTCAATATGGCATCATGGACAAAGCCTCTGGTCACAGTCTTTCCACTGAATTACCTGGGAACTGGCTGATGAACCCCTGCGCCGTTGCCAGGCTGATCTAGTTCTGGGTGCCCATCACTGCCTCGCATCCCACCCTGCAGTGTGGCTAATCCTGCAAGTGCTTCGGGTCATGGGATCATTCTGCACTGCAGCTCAGGCCTGCTGCTAACCACTGGAGTTGGGGTCAAAAGCCACCAAGATGGAGCACAACCTCCACGTAGGCTGTCCTCCTCCCAGAGGAAGTTGCAAGCTCAGAGATCCTCAGGCCCTGGCGCTTCTGACCAACTGGCTACAAATCCGGGGAGTTCCCAAGACCTCCCTCGAGTTTGATCATTTGCTAGAATGACTTACAGAGCTCAGGAAGACACTATAAGTACAATTATAGTTTCATGATAAAGAATACCTGTCAGGAGGGTCTGGGAACATCCCGAACATAGGGCTTTTACGCACAGTCCCTGTAGAATCAGGGGGTGCCACCTCCCTGAAAACCAAGATGTTCACCAACCAGGAAACTACGCTGAGAGTCAAAAGAGTTTATGATGGGCTGGGTACGGTGACTCGAGCCTGAATCCCAGTACCTGGGAGGCTGAGACAGGAGGATTGCAGACTCAAGGCCAGCATGTGGAAACTTAGTGAGACCCTGTCTCAAAAAAAAAAAAAATTTTTTTTAAGGACTGGGGATGTAGCTAGGGGGTAGAACTCCCCTGGGTTCGATCCCCAGTACTGAAGAACAGAGTTTATGATGGAATTTTGCATGTAGGCCTGACTAATTAAGTCATGGCCACAAGACTGTGCTCACTCTCCACTTCCCCCTTCCCTCCCCAGAGGCTGGGAAGGTAGAATGAGGTCACGTGCCCCAAAACCTAACTCTCTGATGACAGGGTTGGTCTTCAGCATGGCCTCCCCCACCCTGAGAGACCTCTTTAGCTACCAGAGGCCACCATGAATAACAAAGGTACTCCTCCTCACTCAGGAAATTTTAAAGATTTAAAAGTCCTGGCTGGGTGTGGAGGCACATGCTTGTAATCCCAGTACTTGGGAGGCTGAGACTGGAGGATCTGGGTTTGCAGCTAGCCTTAGCTACTTCGTGAGGCCCTCCGTAGCTTAGTGAGACCCTGTTTCAAATAAAGAATAAAAAATAGGGTTGGGGGTGTAGCTTGGAGGTAGAATGTCCCTGGGTTCAGCCCCCAGTACTGCAAAAAGAAAAAAAGAAAAGTTCCCTCCCCCAACCAGGGAGAAAGACCAGGTAAAATGTTTACTAGACAGCAGATGGACATCGGCAACCGGAGCCCAGGGCACATCTATAACCACAGGTCGCAATGTCCCCGTATTCTGGGACTTTCCAGTCTCGACCCCAGGCCTCATATAGTCGGCTGGTTTTCTCAGCTCTTCTGCACCAACTCCCACCTGAGGGCTGGAACGTGTGGTCATGCCTATGCAGTCATCCTGCTGCAGGAGACTCACCGAGGCTACATTCAAGCACCTCCCTCAACTTGCAATGGAAACCTGGATAAAAAAATAAAGAATGACTGCAAGAAGCCAGCCACAGTGGCACATGTCTATAATCCCAGTACTCGGAAGGCTAAGACAGGAGGATCACAGGTTGGAGGACAGTCTCAGCAACTTAGCAAGACCCTGTTTCAAAGTAAAAAAAAAAAAAAAGATTGGGCGGTGGGGCGGGGGGGTAGCTTGGAGGTAAAATGCCCCTGGGTTCCATCCCCAATACTAAGAAAAAAATTAAAACTGCTACTGCTAGAAATAGAACATATGTAGATAGAGAATACTGGCTTTTTTTTTTTTTCAGTCTCTTCAAAAGAAAGATGGCTATTTAAAGCAAAAAAAATGCATTGTGGACTTTATAAGTAGAAGAAAAGCACATGCAAATAATAGCAAAACTCAAAAAAAGAAAGTATGCTACTGTAATTTTCTCACATAAGGTAGTAGACTATTATTTTAAATAGGCCTTGATGATTTAAAGATGTCTGCAAGCTGTAAATCATAGAGAGTTTAGTCATGACAGACTTTGACACAGGATGGAGGGGAGTATCTTAGTTCAGGATACTACCACAAAATAGCATAAATTGGGTACCTTAAAAACAACAGAAATCCCTTCTCACAGTCCTGGGAGCTGGAGGTGCAAGGTGCCGAGGTCCACGTGGCTGCGTTCTGATGAGGGTTTTCTCCCAGGTTTCACGCTGCGGCCTTCTCACTGTATTCTCACCCACAGAAAGTCCAAGAGAGAGAGAGAGAGAGCCCTCCCTGGTCCCTTTTATAAGGTCCTCACCCCATCCGTGAGGTGCCATCCTCAGGCCCTAGTTACCTCCCAAAGGCTCCGTGTCTTCACGCCATCGCACTGCGGGCCAGGACGTTAAGGTCTGGATTCAAGGACACGCATGTCCAGTCCATTGCCTGGAGATGACTGCATAGACCACCTGTCGGGCTCTTTGAAGCACACTTAGCTTGTTCAGCTTGAGACGCCCCCTCCCTTCCCCAACATGCACCCCCAACCCCTTGGAGTTGTAACCACCATGTCTGAGCAGAAAAGGGCTTTAGCCATTGTACTCACTTTTCCTCCCCAAATTGCCTAATTTTGTTTTTTGGAAGGGCTACTGGAGGTTGAACCCAAGGGAGTTTTACCTCTGAGCCACACCTCAACCCTATTTTATTATTTTTTTAATTTTGAATCAGGGTCTTGTTAAGTTGCTGAGGCTGGCCTCAAACCTGAAATCCTCTGTCTTAGCCTCCTATGTACTGGGTTTACAAGCATGCACTACTAGGCCCAGTCCCCAAGTTTGATAAAACTGGGAGATGGAATTCATTTACATGATATACAATTTATTTTATTAAATGAACTCTTGATGTAAGAAAGAGTAAATTCTTTTGTTAAGGGAATGGGATTGGAGGGAGTTAGGTGGGGATGAGGATTTTCCCTTTTATATTCTACCCTATATAAAACATTGTTCAAGCCTGGCAGGATTGCTCACTCCTGTAATCCCAGTACTTGGGAAGCTGAGACAAGAGGATTGCAGATTCAAGGTCTGCCTCCACAATTTAGCAAGACTGTTTCAAAATAAAAAATAAAATTGAATTTAAAAAAAAGACCAGTAATAACCTGGAGATAGAATTCCCCTGGCTTCAATTCCCCAATACCAAAAATTAAATATAAAAATGAAACATATTTCATATTTCTTAATATTTTTGTGTTTCAAATATTTTAAATAAATAGAAGAAAACAGTGCTTTGATTACAATACATTCCTCCTGTTTTCGAGAATGGATAAGGTTTCCAAAGGAACATACTCATGATGAAGGAGAACAAAGGCACAGTCTAGTCTAACCAGATTAGTTGCCCTGCGAGGAAAGACCAGGATTACCCTCACTCACGTCAGGAGATAACCTGTGAGGGCACAAACCACGACTTGATGCCAACAAAGGATTGATGGGTTAGTATTATCATGCCACCTGCCTCTTTTCCAGACCCACAATGATTATACAGAACGCTCCTTCTCTGAATGGTCTCCACCCATCCGAATCCTACTACATAACTTAAAAGTTGGTGGTACTCATTCAACCCAGCTTATGTTTCAAGAATGTGTTGGTTTGAGTGGTTGGCTTCTCAGCACACATGTTCCCATAGACACTGTATTATAAATTATGGTTAAACCCTCAAAACTGCCCACAAGAGGCTCTTTAAAGTTAATATATTTAAAATATATACTAAAATAGTAGCATATTAACTATGCTAAGCTAGCATTTATAACTCTGCTTATAGGGAGAAATGCATTCCATTTTGCAGCTGGAGATGTCGGGTTGCCTCGGAGAGAGGAGACTTGAGGATGAGGAGGGCTGTGGAGAGCCGAGGTCTCTGGGACTTCTCTCCCTGAGGTCCGAGGAAGCAGCTCAGGGGGACAGCCGTTGCCCATCATCTGCTCGTCTTCATCCGGAAATGATATTTTGATTTCACTTAGGGGCGCTGGCTCCTCCCTCCCCTCGCTCCCTCCTCGGGAGCTCAGCTTATGTGGCGAGGTTGGACTTACCCGGCTCCCCACAGCCCTGACTGCAGCGTGGGCGCGTGTCTGAGGCAGCACCAGCTGCAGTGACCACTCAGAGATGGCCGTGCCCTGCCTTTCCAAGGCAGATCATACTCAACTCAAGGGCAGGGAGCGGGTTCTAAACATACTCTCATCCTCCAGGTGATACAGCACAGTGCTGGGCACAAGTGACATAGGCATGCCTGCTGAAGAAAAGAATGGCGGTGTACTGAGCAAAAAACATGCACTGCACTTTCTAGATAGCTTTAAGTGTTAAAGACCTTTCTCCTATAGTACACATCACAGAGTGGAGTAGAATTTTCCCAGAGACTCATTATGTCTCAGAAATAAAAATCCTACCAACTTTATTGATTTAAAAATATTTTACTTTAAATGTTTTTAATGTGGCTATGATAAGAAAAAAATATATAATTTTCCTTGGCTATCTTATGGTGGTAAATATCTCATTTATTATAAGAAATATCAATAATAATGCTTGTTCTGACTCACAGACAAGAAACACTCACTTAAGAATTTTGTTTTTTATTTATTTTATTTTATTTGGTACTGGGAATTAAACCTAGGGGTATTCTACCTCCAAGCTATACCCTCATCCCTTTTTATTTATTTTGAAATAGGGTGTCATACTTTAATAACCTTGGGGTGATTTATTCTTGAACATCATTGTGTCTTTTAATAATGTTTAATAACCCTGACAGACAGATATTAAAGTAAAATTGATTATACATT
>PVLC010036380.1:0-15760 GCA_004027655.1 Graphiurus murinus
GAATGCAACTCTGGCTGACTAGGTCACATGGAAAAGAGTCTCACTCTTATCTGACAGATCATTAAAAACCGACCACACAGTCAACAATATAGAGAAGATAATACAACCAGAATATTCAAGAAATATGGGCTAATATTAAATGACATAATTTATCGAAAATAGGCATTGAAGAAGGTCTAGAAGCACAAGTCAAGGGCATTAGAAATCTTTTCAGAGAAATAATATCAGAGAATTTCCCAAATACAGAAAACGAGCTGGACATCCACGTGCAGGAGACATTCAGAACCCCAATTAGACAAGATCAAAGAACAACTTCCCCATAATAATAAAAATGACTAACACAGACATCAAGGAGAAAAATCTAAAATACATTAGAAGAATGGCTAACATTCAGGGGCAAAACAATAAGAATCATTCTCAAATCATGAAAGTCAAGAAGGACTGATATGATATACTACAGATGCTGAAAAAAAACCCAAAAAACCAAAAAAAACTTCCAACAAATACCGCTATATCCAGAAAATATATCTTTCAAAATTGACGGAGAAATAAAAACCTCTAAGATAACCAGAAACTAAAATAATTCATGACTACCAAGCTGGCACTAGAGAAAATACTTATAGAAATAAAACGCAAAGAGGAACAAAGAAATACATACCAGAACCAGAGAAAGGGTGAGTTCCACCAAACGGGAAACTAAAAAGAAATAACATTATATCAAACAAAAACATAACTAAAAATGAGAGGAAACCAATGTCATCTCTCAATTATAATATTGAATATCAAAGGCATAAGGTCCCCAATTAAAAGGCATAGATTGGCAATGTAAATTAAAGACATAATCCAACTATATGCTGCCTGCTTTTTTTTTAACCCATTAACTATATCCTTAAAATTATATTAGAAACCCTCACTTTAAAATGTACAAAAAAATCAGATTTAAAAATGGGTAGAAAGTCTGAACAAATACCTCATCAAAGAAGATACATAGATGACAAAATACAAAATATTTTACATACAAAATTTATAAAAGACACTTCATATCATATGTCAGTAGGAAAATATAAGTGAAAATAACAATGAGATATCCCTATTGGCCTAAGAAGATGGAAAAGTCCAGAACACTGACCACACTAGAGTAAAATGGTACAGTCACTGGGAACATGGTTTGGATTTTTTTTTTTTTTACAAAACCAAATGTGCTCTTACCCCTCAATCCAATAATCATAATCCTTAGTTGTAGACAAAGTTGTTGGAAGCCTATGTCCACCTTAAAATCTTTTAAATAGATATTTACAAAGTTTTATTTATAATTTCCACAACTTGAAGGCAACCAATTTGTCTTGCACTAAGTGAATGAATAATAAACCATCCAGATAATGAAAGATTATTCAGTGCTAAAAAGAAATGAGCTATTAAGCTCTGAAAAGACATGGAGAAAGTATAAATGCCTATTATTAAAGAGGCAAATTTGAATGACTGAGTACTACATGATTCCAACTATAACATACTAGCTTATTATTTAGCCTTAAGAAAAGGAAATACACTTGAAGGCATAGAAGTGAGATGAGTATAAGAACTTCATAAAATAGCTTAATTTTGTACATATGAAAGTCTGAGATAATAAAGCTAAAATAATAAGCTAAAATTGGGGATATCAGCCAATCTCAGAAAGTCAAAGCGCCTATGTTTTCTCTCATATGTGGAAGCTACAGAGAAAATAAGAAACAAATCGAATCTAGGAAAATGTGGAGAGACACCAATAGAAAGACATTGGGGAAGGAAGGTAGGTAGGGGAAAAAAGTAGAACTGATTAAGTAAAGTTTAAATAATGTTATGTAAAAAAAGAAAGATACTACTACTCATCTCACTAACATGTGTGTGGGTGGCATCTGGAGGAAAACACACCAAGTGCTGTGTAAACATATGTTTGTATCACTTTGAAACTCACTAGGAAGTATAGTTACAAATATACCAATAAAATAAAAATAACATCCTAGAAAAGATAAACTACGGAGTCAGTAAAAAGGATAAGTGGTTTCCTGGAGGAAAGAGAGAAGAGTGAATAAGTGAAGAACAGAGGATGTTTTGGGTGGTGAAACTATTCTTTATCACATCATAATTATAGACACATGCCATTACACATGTGCCAAAACCCATAAAATTTACAACACCAGGGAGGAATCCTAATAAGTATGGACTTTGGATAATAATGTTGTGTCTAGGTAAGTGAGGTTCATCAATCTTTAAAAATGTACCACTCGGCCAAGCAGTTTCGAGAAGAATGGTGTTATTTTGACTTTTCTTCCTGTCTCTTATTTAAATCTGTGAAGTTTGTCTTTCCCTAAATGTGTAGCTGCCGATGTTTCTTTTCTTGATTGTTGTTATTTTGTTTGGCTTTTATTTTTGAGACCAAGAAAATAGACAGATGGATAGAGAGATAACTATAAGATGATATTTATTATGGAAATTGAATCCTCAATTACAGTGGCCAAGAAGCCCCACAATATGCCACATTCAAGATTAAGAACCAGAACAACTGGTGGTGTTATTCAATCCAATTTAAAAGATCTTAGGAGGGGATTAGGAATCCATGTAAGGTGTAGAGTCAAAAGGTCCGAGGACTAAAGGTAGAGGAAGATGGATACTCAAGTGCAAGGAGAGAGGGAAAGAGAAAGAGGGAGGGAGATAAAAATCTCAAAGAGAGAGAGGGAGAGAAAAAGTGTGATGGCTAACTGTCCCTCCTTTATGTTTTTGTTCTATTTGGTTCTTTGCAGATTGGGTGATTCCCCTCATATTGATGGGAGAGAATACTCTTTACTCAGTCTACTGATGAAACTACTGATATTTCTTGGAAATACCTTCAAGATACCCATAAATAATGTTTTATGAGCTATCTGAGTATCTTTTATCTTCCTTATAAAATTAACTATCACAGTGAACCCACATAGATAGATAATAGAGTAATAGACGATAGATAGATAGATAGATAGATAGATAGATAGATAGATAGATAGATAGATGAATAGATAGATAGTGCAACAGCACCTTAATAGTTGGATCTTGTCAAGGCTCGGTCCGCTGGAGTCCTGCAAGGCAGTCGATTCCAAAAGAAGGAATGCGTGGCATATCCCATTTTGCATTATTATATTCTGGAAATTTGGGGTGCTTTGGGTTTTACTTTTATATTAATTATAAGAGAAAACTTCTTAGAAACATGTGGCCTGACAGATACTGATCTCTTAGCTGAAAACAAGCAGTGCCAATGCATTTACCTTTTACAAGCATTAGTCTAGAAACAGGCTTTGCTAGTTTATCTAAATAGCTACTCTTTTGCCCTGGTCTTCTTGGAACCCGCTAACTACCTGAGATAAGAGAGAACACTGCTTAACAGGGCTAAACAAAATTGTAAAGATTTTAACTAATGGATAACCTTTGGAAAAACAAGTCTGTAAAAATTCCTGTTCTATATGCCGCATTGTAAAAAAAAAAAAATAGTATAAAACAATGACTGACAAAAAATAAAGCAGATGTGCTTCAACACTGCGTGCGGTGTGAGCTTATTCTCGTGACCTCGTCTCAATCCACACCTATCGAGGGACCCCCGACCCTGCTGCCATGAGGGATGGCCCTGGCAAGATAGATAGATAGATTGATGGATGGATAGATAGATATTGTAAGAAATTGGCTTACGACATTATGAAGTTTGAGAAGTCCCAAGATCTGTGTAGTTCCAGTCCAAAACCCAAACTTGAGAACAGGAACACTGATAGTATAAATCTCAGTTCGAAGGTAGAAAACCAGAGTCCCAGCTTGAGCAGTCAGGCAGAAGAGATGAATTCTCTCTTCCTCCACATTTTTGTTCTATTCATGCTTTCAGCAGATTGGATGATGCCCACGCACTTTGGGTAGGGCGATCTGCTTAACTCAGTCTAATGATTCACATTCTAATCTCTTTTGAAAACACCCTCCCAGACCTTTCCTGAAATAATATTTGACAAAATCTCTCAGACCCCATGACCCAATCAACTTGACACATGAGATTAACTATTGCACACTTTATTAGTAATGCTCTAAATTTTCCCTCCTCTTGCTGGTGAAGGCCTGGGAGTAGCCCTGGGCAGGAACACCATAAATTTATGCTGTTTTTACACACATTTTGTAAGACTTCTGAATAAAGACTGTTCACATTAATATACTACTCTGATTGATTCCCCCCCCCCTTTTTTTTTAGCAAGCTGAAATGATTGATTATTTTGTCCAGGTCTGTGGTTTTGTTTTGTTTGAGAAGAGGATGGATGGACTTCCTAATTCTACCATGCTGGAAGGAAAATGTAATGCTTTAACCCTAAGTTTTCTATTAACTACTATGATCCTATAATCAGGATACATTAGTTGGGATTTTGTGAATGCCTTTGTAAGTACTTTTTACAAGGGGACTTCAGATGATGGAGGAGAAAACTCAAGGGAGTAATGGAGAGGGTCTACAGGAGGGTGGTAGGGTGGGAGGTAGAATTAATGATGGAAAAACTTCCATTGATGTTATGCATCTGTATAAAATTATAAATGCTCATCTTAGTATCATGTATGGGGAAGGGGAGGCAGTGGGGAGGTAGCCCAGGGTAAGCTCACCAAGTGCTGCTGTGTGCATGTTTGTCTCTATCACTCTGAACTACATTATGATGTGAGACTCGCATGCACCAGTAACAGTATATTAAAAAGGAATGAAGAGCCAGGCATGGTGGCACATACTTGTAATCCCAGCATTCAGGAGGCGAGACCGGAGGATCCAGGTTCGAGGCCAGCCTCAGCTACCTAGTGAGGCACTCCGCAACTTAGTGAGACTCGGTTTCAAAATAAAGAATAAAAAAATAGGGCTGGGGGTATAGCTCGGAGGTAGAATGCCCCTGAGTTCAATCCCCAGTACCCTAAATAAATAAATGAATAAATAAATAAATAAATAAATAGGAATGAATTGTTATTTGCTGTTTGCCTGATCATACCAAGTGTTGTCTGGTATGTTTGTGCCACTGGTGTTTGATATTGTTTTTAGAGACCTGATTTTGGGAGTCTAAGAAGCTAAGTTTGTCTCTCTATTGAGTTTGGGAACTGACTTGCTTACAGTTTCGTATTAACGATCATTTTGTACCGGTCATTGCAAATTTTTCTACAGATTCACTACATGCCTATCTTCTGGCCCTTTCATAAACTCCTGCAGCACCTTCATTTGCAAGTGGGTCCAGTACTTCCTTTGCCAGTCTGTCTCCTCTCCGTGTACTAAATTGTGCCACACCTACCTACAGAAGCTGGAAGTATCCGAAATCTTCTTAATTTCCATCTCATAAGCAGCATAGGGATGGGAGAAATAAGTCATGGGCCAGCTTCTTCTATTCGCTTAGCTCCCTTAGGAATCCAGCCAAGAGTTAAACCCTTGACTCATTTACCCCTCAGTGTTCCCTGGGAACAATGAGAAAGAAAAGCAGTCTGCTGCAGGCCGCGCCCAAGGAATGAGCCAAGTTCGCACATTTTAACCTTACTTATTCTCAATCTTATTAATGCTCTCATTTTGGCAGCTGCTCACACAAGAGTGAAAGACAAAATCTGCCATTTCACCACAGCTGTTTCCTACTTCCTTCGCAGAGTTATTTAAACACCTTGCAAGTTCAGGGAAAGGCAGCAGTGGGGTAGGTGACTATTCAAATGAATTCCCTCCTGCCCTACCAATTGTGTCATTTCAGAAGTCCTCACTCACTGGCAGAATAAGCTTTCAAAATCATCTTTCACGATCTGGATATTTAAAACCTTCTTTTCAGTTCCCCCCCGTGCTTTCATCCTTCAATTCTCAATATACACAGAAGCAGGGTTGCTGTAAGAATTGTGGGCTAGGACTTCATAGTGGAAAGTGAAGGTCATTCACTAAGTACTCTGAAATTCTTCTGAAAATCTTTTCTTCCACAGGGAGTGTCAGGATCCCGTATTCAGAGTTTAGTGACTTAAACTGTGTTGTCAAATAATTGTTCCTTACTTTTCTAAATAGTGAGATATCCAAATATATCTGTCCTAGAGTCCCCCAAACTTATTTCTCCTCTTCTCCTTTAATTAAATTCGACTTAGAAACTCACACCCTAAGTTCCTGGCTAACACAGATAATTGTTGAAAGTAATAAATCATCTTCGCATAATTTAACCTGTTTTTATAAGTGAAAATGAAATATCAGTGTAGAACTTCCACATTTACATTAAGGTTCAATGGAAATTGAGTTATCTATTTGTAATAAGAATACTCCCTAAATATTCATCTGCTAATTATACCATGATAAATATTATTTAGGCAATTAATCTCTATCAGTACAGCCTTAGGCCTCTTTTCCATTCAAATAGCAGATACACAATACCTGCTGAGGAACGGGAAACAGAGGGAAAGAGCTAAATATTACTGATAGAATAAGTCAATCTGTATAATATTAAGTTATTAACCCTTTGTATAAAAATTAAAGGAAAAAATTGACCTTACATATACTTTCTTCTTCTTCTTCAAAGAAAATTTTCTTTCTTCTTAGGGGTTAAACCTAAGGACTTTCTACTTCCAAGCTACACCTCCAGAGTTTTTTATTTTGACCCAGGATCTAATTAAGTTGCTGAGGGCCTCACTAAATTGCTGAGGTTGGCCTCAAACCTGAAATCCTCTTGTCTTGGCCTCCCAAGTATTGGGATTACAGATGAGTGCCACCACTCCAAGCACCTTAGGTATAATTTTATGTATTTCACTGATAATGGGGGATCTTGAAGCTGAAGGTATAGCAATAAGAACATTAGACAAGATGTAGCTTTACCACCAACTGTGACATCTTGACCAGTCATATCAATGCCTGAGTCCTTTTTATTGGTAGTGTTGAGAAACACTATTGGTGATATTTGCTTTGCTAAAAAATGACCATTTTCTCTATCCACATCACCCATTGGAATGTGTCCCCTCCAGACAAGGGAGAATGCACTTGCTGGAACGAGGGTAAATATGCACTTGAGAAATGTACAGTTGGTCAGGTCTGCTTCCTCGGAAGCTGGAAGTTGGGGCTGTGAGGTTATCTTCCATTCGGGTCACTCTCAGGAACAGAGGAGATGGAAGGTTCCCAAAGTCAACATGCCCTGGTTCTGAGATAAAGTGTCATCTTGCCCCAGTTCACTACCAGCAATGAGTGCCAAACAGTAAAAAGGCAAAAGCAAAGTATATGTTGAGCCAGGTAATAAATGTCTTCCTTTGCGCCTTCATCTTTCTTTGCTTTGTTCCCTTGTGAAGACATTCTGGTCCTGGAGTCCCAAAAACAACTTTTATTCTCCTCTTCTCTTTTGAAGTCAATTTGGAAACTCTCACCCCAAATTCCTGACTAACATACATAATCGTAGAAAATAATCATTTTAACATAATTCAATCTCTTTTCATATGTAAAAATGAAATATTATGACATGGCAATTTTGATAAGCAAAAGTTCTGAAATATATATATATATAATTTTCCCGAATATATCACACATATTAAATAATTCTGAATTATATTAAACCATTTCAAAGGAATTACTTAAAATATTAAGCAGGTTAGTTTTACAAAGTTATAATTCAGTTGATAGAGTAAATCACAAATTGTTTTTGGTTAATGCAATTTTAATTTTCATCTAGTTTAGATGTGATTGGTATGAAGAGATCTGTCTGAACTCTTTTCCTCCCTCCCTCTATTCCCTGAATTTTTTCGCTCTCAGAATTTTTAGGTAGATAATACATGACCTTTCTCTCCCACTGGAATCTCCATAGTATTGCTTAGGCTTTTATTTCTTCTTTAAAAGGTCTTTTATTTAATAGAATTTATTTCCCAGGTACTACATTTTCCAGAAGAACAATTTTCCTTGTTTTAATCCTTGTCCTGTTTGGCCTAGGTCTCTCTTGACTAGTTACTTGCATATAAAAGTTATTTTAAATTCAAGTCTAAAACCTGTTTTCCACTATTTCTGTGATATTCATGGTATCCTATGATGCCATGTAGTGGAAACTAATATATTTCCCCATTGATTTTTTTCCATCTCAAAAATAATGTATATGAACTCAATTTCATAGTTATTAACCAATAACACTGAATTCAAAGATTATAGGTCCTCATAGACTCATAGACTTCACAATAAGTCCATTAGTTTGGGACAAATTTCTATTGCAGAAGACTAAGATAGACAATGATTACACAGGCAGGGTTCTGCTGTCATTTGAACAGTAACTCATGTGCTACCATAAAATCCAGATTGTTATAAACATTAGTCACTAAGCCACAGACTTCCCTTTTCATTTTATGTATGTATCAAAGTCCTGCAGAATGTATTATACCTTTTTATACTCTTTGGTTGGCACTCTTAGGGAAGAGAGAGCTCTGGGGAAATATTTCAGTCTATGCCATAATGAAACAAGACTTCCCTCTTTCTTTCTTTTTATTTAATTTTGGCTACAATTATATATCTTTAGCCGACAAGAAATTGAAAATATCTTCTTTTTATATTTTTCCACATCTGCAAGGCCTATAATTAGATTTAATTTTAAAGTATTTCCTCTTATTATGAACAGGTTATGACCTAAGCCAAGAACTAAATTCTGGTTTAATATCTTTCTCAAGTAGGAGAGTATTTTCTTAGAATTCTTATTTTTCTATTTCCATCTTCCTTTCTCGGCTGACGTTTTCTTTCAGAACACCTATTCTTCCCTCTTTGCAATCTTACGATTCTTCAAGAGCCATACAAGGGCTCCATGAAACTTTTCCTTAAAAAGTCTGACAAAGAGCTGTGTTGTTATCTACTTGAATTGCCATCATAGAGTTCATCATCTATCTTCACTTACATGTTCTAGGTAAGATAAGGTGTATAAAAGATTGACTGCTACAGAGATAATATTTTTATTTTGTGGTAATTTCTAGTTAACCTTTGGAGAAATAATAAGTTGTTCCCTCGAAGTGCTAATGTTGCAGTAACAACATATTTATCTCCTGCCATCACCCAGTTAAGCTCACAAAACATATATGTTTGTTTTATAGATTAATTTCACTTTTGATCAGCCCTAAGAATTCTCTGATTCCTACGGAACATAGATTAAATTTGTAAAAATTTCTACTTTTCTTCTATCCCTTAATTTAATTATCCTTCCTCCCCTCTCATTTTTTTCAGGCCTGGGGATTGGACCCAGGGTCTGAACTACACCCCCCAGATATTTATTTTATTTTATTTTTTTGCGGTACTGGGGATTGAATTCAGGGGCATTCTACCTCCGAGCTATACCCCCAGCCCTATTTTTTATTCTTGATTTTGAAACCGGGTCTCACTAAGTTGCGGAGTGCCTCACTAGGTAGCTGAGGCTGGTCGCGAACCCAGATTCTCCGGTCTCAGCCTCCTGAATGCTGGGATTACAAGCGTGCGCCACCACGCCCGGCTTCATTTATTTTATTTTTAAAGAAGTTTTCCCTAAGTTGCTGAGGCTGGCCTCAAACATGTGATCCTCCTTTCAGCCTCCCATATACTGGGATTTCAGGTGTGTGCCATATGACCAGCACATTATCATTTCTTGAATAGACAAACATAAGGAGAGTTAAGGTAAAAACAAGACTTTCCAGAAAGAAAAGTGAACCTTTATCTTTGGAATTATTTGATAATGAAATGTCCAGTCCTCTCCAATGGTCAGTTCACATATTAGATGGGTGTTCTCCTTTCAGCTGCTAGGTTGTCAGTCACTTGAGACCTTGAAACTGTCTCTTGATTTCAGAAGTACTCTTTTGCTCTCATGTTTACCACTATGACTACTGATTTGAAATGCTGAAAGGCATGAAATGTATGCCAAATTTTCAAAGAACATCCTTTACTGTGGGAGAACAATTCGCTAAAATTCTCTCTCTCTCTCTCTCTCTCTCTCTCTCTCTCTCTCTCTCTCTCTCCTATCTATTTACAATGTATTCAATTCATATACTCATAAACCTGGTATAAACCTGCCTCTAGCTACTCAAACACTGACTTCCCAGACACACACACACACACACACACACACACACACACACACACACCATGAAATATAGTTTTTTGTTTTTGTTTTTGTGTGTAGTGCTGGGGATTGAACTAAGGGGCATTTTACTTCCAAGATACAGCCCCAGCCCTGTTTTATTTTTATTTTGAAACAAGGGCTTGCTAGGTTCCCGAGAGTCTCACTACTTGCTGAAGATGTCCTGGAGCCTGTGATTTTTCTGTCTCAGCTTCCCAAGTATTGAGATTACAGGAGTGCACCACCATGCCTGGTTGAAGTACAGCTTCAAGGCTGCAGTAGAATCCACTTTGAAGTTCTGTTGAAAGGAGGTTATGAATAAGGAATCATCACTTGGAAATACAGATTTGTTTTCCACCTGAAGGTATTAAACTTGAGGTGCTCGTAAAGAGGGTATTCCATTCCCAATTACAACTTGGCATCTCTAGTGTTGATCTGTAAATGGAAATATATCTTAAGAATAAACTGTCTCTTAACTATGACAATTTTATAAATTGAAATAATGCGCATGTGAGTTTTCAATCTTTGGAAAGTTCGCATTATGATATTTGACATAAACACACTTTATATAAAGCTATATGTGATTTTTTTTTTTGTGGTATTGGGTATTGAACCCAGAGGCATTCAATCGCTGAGCTACACTCCAGCCCTATTTTTAATTCTTTATTTTGAAACAGGGTCTCACTAAGTTGCAGAGGGCCTCCCTAAGTAGCTGATGCTGGCTGCAAATCTGCAGTACTGTCTCAGCTTCCCAAGTTACTGGGATTATAAGCATGCACCTCTATGCCCAGTTATATGTGATGCTAAAAGTAAAAGCAATGCTCTTAATTCTTCGTGAAAGAGTGAATGATGAATATGTCCGATATATCTATTAATGCAAAATCTATCTTTTAACCTGTAAATTAAATGTAGGAAAATAGCATAAATATGAAACAAATGAACGGAAAAAAATCGGACTGCTGAATTGCAACTTTTGTGTGTGCATGATTTGAGTGACTGGAAGTAGACGCTTGAAACACTCTTTAAAAATTACTTTTAAATGAGAAATGTGTGCATATATGTCTTTACAAGCTTGTACCTAACAATAATATATGATTACAATGCACCAATAAAAAATAAAAATAAAAAAGAAGGAAAAAGTTATTTTTACAAATAGAATATGGTCAGAAATTCAAAAACTAGTAAAGTCAGAAAATGTCACTCTTTTCTGAATAGCAAGTTTAAAAAGATGATAAAAATTTAAATGGGAAGAAAGATAGAGAGAGGAGGCAACTCTACTAAGTCAATGGTGTGAACACCTCTAGCTATTCAGGTATATCCAGACAGCAACTATAGCAATAACATAGGTGGGAAGATGAGGAAGTCCTTATATGAGAAGAACTGAGGCCATCCAGTCATTTGATAAAAGGGAAATTTACTTTTCTCAGACACCCTGCTCATCCACTAACTGAGCCGTAGATGAACTTCCTACTATGGAATCTCAGGGTAAATATTTTGCATTCCGAAAGTTGGTTGAGAAACAGAAATGATTTCAGCAATTTGCGCCAGATCTTCTTCTTGGTGGCACGTGTGTATTTTAGACAGTGTGATGATCTAATTGTTTCTTCATGATAGTAAAAGGTTATCTATAATTCGCAGGGATAGGAAGCTGCGCGTACTGTCCTGAAGAGTTTGCTAAATATAAACTACGGATAGGGACTTTTGTGATCTAACGAAAGCACCCTCCATTGCAAATATTAGCGGCTGGTTTCACTTATTAGTTTGTCCAAATGTTTAACCCTGCCGCTTGCCAGCAGGTTAATTTTATTCATAAGGGGTGGACTCAGGAAACTTGCTCCATCTTCTTCTCTAGAGAGGGAACAGAACCAGAGTGTTTCCAAGATTCAATGTTTTGAGCAAATTAGCTGGTTTATACACAACTCAAAATTTTACTGTCACTTGTAATAGGTTTATGAAAAGTTACTGGTTTATTAGAAAAAATATGTCCCCTGTGACCTGGAAGTGTTTACTAAATAATCGTAGAAGATGTGGTGAATTTTTGTATCACACCCGGCCCTTATTAAAATGAATAAATAAATAAGGGCAGGAATTTGAATGAAACAGATGACTATTTATTTATTTATTTATTTATTTATTTATTTATTTATTTATTTCTTCTGAAGACTGAAGCCAGGTACATTCTACCTTTGAACTACATTCCCAGCCCTTTTTAATTATTTTTGTTGTTGTTTTGAAACAGAAGTTCACTAGTTTACTGAAAATCTTGCTATATTCTAAGCCTGTCCTTGAACCTGCCATCTTTCTGTCTCAGCCTCCCAAGTCATGGGATTACAGGAGTCCACCACCACGCCCAGCTGAAGTGCAGTTTTAAGTTGCACCCAGCAAGATGTTTTTTATTTTTTGTAGTACTTGGGATTGAATTCAGGAGCATTCTACCTCCAAGCTATACCTCCAGCCCTTTTTATGTTTTGTTTTGAAACAGGGTCTCACTAGGTCACTGAAAAGTCTCACTACTTGTTAAGGCTGTCCTATCTCAGACACCCAAGTACTGGGATTATAGGAGTGTACCTCCATATCTGGCCCAGCAAGACATTTTAAATAAGGAATGAGACTTTTACAAGGAGAAAGCCTAGCCTCAAAACACATAACCTACTCACCAAAACACTTAACCTAGTCAACAAAGTTCTAAATAGGGAAAGCAAATAAGAAAACATACATAAAGTTAATCAAAGGAAAACTTACCCAAATTATATTTCTACTTTTTTCTTTTTTTCGACCTAAAAATATATTTCTCCCTGGTTGGAGAATTCAATTATTTTATATATGTCAAAATAAAATCGTAAAGAGGAATCTAGGGACCCTCTCTATATGGTAAGGAAAAAAATATGTGGTGATCTGGACCTGTTGGCTTTTTCTTACAGATACAGGTAGAATTTAAGCAACCTTAAATCTAATTTAAGGTTGGATTAAGTCCAATATTATCATCTGAGTAGGATCATATTGAGATATAAAGACTTTTGTTTAAACCATTTCAGATATGTCATTCTATCATGACATTGCTTATAGCTGATCTTTGTTTATCATTCTAAATATTTTACAAAGCATGTTACAAAATTTATCTGCACCCAATAGATCAGATCCTTTAAAAATGTTCTCTGTAAGTTAATTGTTAAAAATTGATTTTACCCAGCATAATAAAAAGTTTGTGATAATTCACAAAAGAATACACACGTATCACATATGTGTCTGAAAATAAATCCACAACAATGATATCACTTATAATTAATTCTGAACAGATGATATTTTGCTGTGATGAATTTACTTTCATCTATAACCTAAATTTTCTTGATTAAATGATTCTTTGTCATTAGCCAACATAAATACTATTTTAAGATTATTTTCTTATGATGGTTTCATGAAATAAAATAACCTTGTCCTTTTACATTAGGTGTGATTCTGATATAAAAAATGCTCAATAGAAAAGAATATTTATGCAAAGATAAAGCATCGCATGCGTCCATTGAACACAACCTCGAGAAGAAGGTTGCAGCGTGGTGTGTTCTCTTAGTTTTCATAGTAAATGGAAATTGTCAGTAGTCATTGCCAAGAATAAGGCTTTGTAACTTTGAGTTTGGCACAGACCATATAGTATGTATCACAATCCAAATGTTGCTGGAAAAATCTGAAGATATTTTAGATGTTTTTGCAAGAGTGAGTGAAGTATTATCATATCAGAGTAAATAAATCGATGCTCATTCTCTTGAATGAGTCCAAGGGAAACATGGAGGGACGTTTCTGGCCTGGCACCTAGCCTCCCGTGTTTGGCAGAGAGATGACTGTCGCCCCATAATTGGGCCAGAGTGCAGGGTAAAGAAAAGCAGTTCACTGCAGGGGACATGGACTTGGCACAGTTTGAGCCATTTCTCAATATTTCAGTAACTGGAATTTCTCATTTCTCTCTGTCGACAGTGCTGAGTAACATAGTAGTACCCAGGAGATCATTTAAAGTCTAATTTTTTTTAAATAGGTAGCTTTTCCAGGCAAGTGTAGCGATTTTGCATTTTAAGTCCTGTCATCACCCATAGGAGGAAAAAAAAAATCTATGATGCATTTTCTTTCATGCATTTAAGTTGACATTTTTGAGGTCATTCTTTTTTTTCCAAATAATCCCCGAGCGCAGTTTGATTTTTTTTTCCTTTCCAAGTTTCAACAGCTTACCCTTAAAAGACATAACAGATTAAAGAACTGCTAGGATTTGCAGTTTTGTTTTTTCTAAAACTAAGGCTAGCACTTGCTGTAAGAAGTTGATATCTCATGGAGAAAAAAAAAAATCATCCACGGGTTTCTAAATTGCTGAATAAGAACATGGAAAGTGTTATTTTAAGGGCATTCTAAAGTTTTGAGATATAGCTTACAGCAAGTACCAAACAGAACACTGTCTAGAACATTGCCTAGTTAGCAAGAGAAAAGGGAACCATCCTTTCATGTGTCAATTCAAGCTCCAGTCACAATAGGATCATCTGAATGAATCCACTGTCATTTACTCACAGTGTATATTTCCATAGAACATCTATGGAAACTATGAGTTGTTATTTCCAAAAGCAAAATACTATGTTGTTTTGCTTTCTTAACCCAAATCTCCTTATGAACACCAAACTGTTTGAGATAGTCAGGAATATGCCTTGAGGTGAGGGAATCTAAATCAGAGCAACACAAACTTGTTCAACTCATGTCTTGAATTTCTTCATCTGGACATGTTATAAGATGCACACACAGCGATTATGTATGCAGGTATGTATGTATGTATATGTGTGTATATGTATATATGTATGTATGTATTTATTGATACTGGAGATTGAACCCAAGGCTATTCTACCTCTGAGCTATACCCCAACCCTATTTGATATTGAAACAGGGTCTCACTAAGTTGCTGAGGCTGGCCACAAACCTGCCATCCTCCTTTCTCAGCCTCCCACGTACTGAGATTACAGGCATGCGTCACCCTGCCTTTACATTACATCCACACGCTGTACCTATACAGGATGCATCTGTTAGCAAAACCGCAGACAAAGAATGAGAATGGATCCTTGTGTACCAGAAAATGTTAGGTCTAGACAAAAACAAACAAACAAAAAAACTGCCACATTAAATGGGCAAGCATTACCTCTAGCCCAAGACACAAAATAACTGAATGGCTTTAGGAACATCTTGCTTGTAATCACCTCAACAGTATTCCAATTATGCAAGCTCAAATCCTGTACCTGCCAGTTGATTTAGGGGAGGAGAAGGTGCTATTGCCTGAGTGTCTGGATACCCCTAAAATGCTTTACTGAATTCTTAATTTCCAAGGTGATGGTGTTGGGAGGTGAGAACTTTGAGAGGTGGTTATTTTTATTAATGGTATGTTTTTATGCATGGCATTAGCATCTTTATAAAAGAGACCCACAGGAGCTTGTTTGCCCTTCTATCACTTGAGGTTGTAGAAAAGACCCCTGGGTCTGCTAGCACCCTAATATTAGACTTACCAGCCTCCAGAACTGTAAGAAGTAAGTTTTTTTGTTGGCCAGCCATCCAGTCTATATTTTGTTACAGCTGACCAAATTCACTAACACAGGGGATATTTGGGACACTCGATACAGACTTTCAAGTACTTTAAGTAGATTGCAATTGTCAGACCTTTGTCTGCATGGTATTCTTTGCTCTTA
>PVLC010036381.1:0-15838 GCA_004027655.1 Graphiurus murinus
TTGTGTTGGAATGCTCTCTTCTCGCCAGATGTGATGGCACACACCTGGAATCCCTGTACTTTGGAGGCTGAGACAGGAGGATGGCAGATTCGAAGTTAGCCTCAGCAACTTAGCGAGATTCTGTTTAAAAATAAAAAATAAAATAGGTCTGGGGGGGTAGCTCAGAGGTAGAAAGCTCCTGGGTTCCAGATTCAAACCCCAATAAACAAACAACCAAGCAAAAAATGTTCTATCACCCCCAAGAACACCTATCACATGTAGGTGTGGCTTCATCCAATTAAACTGAAGCAAAGGCAGGACAAACGGTGTCACCTTCCCCCGCCAGATCACTGTTGAAGTCTCAGGCTGTACACTGTGAGAAAATCCTACAGAACGAGAAGCCAATGAAATATGGATCGTTCAGCTCCTAAGATTCCTTTTAAGAAGGAAGGTGAAGTTCAAAACAATGGGTTTAAGGATGGAAGTCTACTTATTTTCAAAATGATGCTTAGAATACTGGATTCGTAACTTATTTGAATAGGTGAGACCATAACATCCTTTTAAGTTGCTCAAGCCTATATTCCTACCTGATCACAATCCCAGTAAGCAAACAAGCATATAATTCTTCAACTTTCATAGGCGTCAAAAGAAGGATCGTGCTATACTCTAGTACCATGTTATACTCTGAAACCCAAGTTTTGATTCCACAAGAGAGAGAGCAGTCTGGTGTAAGAATAGGAGCCATTATAAAAGAATACAACTGTGTGTTAGGGAAACATTAAAGAAGAATTTACAGGGGGAAATCATGCTTGCTCTGGAATTCAGTGGCAAGGTTCAAGTCCACGGCCTTTGGTAAAATGGCCACAGAGACATTCCAGAGGATCAGGAAAGAGAATGAATGTTGCACCCCATAGAATTTCCATGGTGTTCAAATAACAAGAACTGAAATATGCATGCCGTATCATTTCAACCGTGAGAAAACAGGTGTTGAGACCTACTCAGCAGACTGAAAAACACACAGACCTCAGTCTGCTGCTCCTGGTTTAAAGATATGACTTTAACAGCCCATCTCTGGAGACCCTCTTTCTCTTAATCCACTGGGCTGCATACCTCTTAGTGAGGCCGGAGGCAGATTGAGTGGTGGATCAAATGGAGACAAGCACAAGAAGCTGAAATTCCACTTCCCAAGGCATTCAGCTAATAAGCTTTGCCCTTCTGTTCAAACAGAAGTTACTGAGAAGGAGAGGGAATAAAAGAAGAAGCAATTGGACCATTTCTTACTTTCTTAAATAGCCCAAACCAGTTGTTTTTGTAAGGAAATATAATCTGGGTTTATTTTTTCAATAGGGAGAATGACTAATTAAAACCCTTAAGTCACTAGGAAAGCTGATGTTTTCTTCTGAAATAACTATACTGTAGTTGAAAGACCAAGTGTTGAAGTCAGGAAATTCCAGAGCCAGCCCAGAGCTCGGACCTTCCTTGGACACATTACACATGGTACACATTTTACAGTCCATGTTTAACAAACAACTGGCGATAGAAAAGTCCCACAAATTCAACCTGGTAGAATAAATTCTCCAGTCGAAATAATGTTGAGAAGTCCTGAACACTATTCCGAGGCTAAGTATAATATTAATCTAATCTTAGACATTTGTTTTCCTTCCTAAAACACTTTAGGACAAAAAGGCATTCCTATTGGAAAAAAAAAAAATTACCTGTGTTAAAATTCTAAGCACAGCATGGTCCTATAAATCTGAGAATGGCCCCCCTCTCTTTTGGCGATTTTTCTAAAAATCGAATGAAACAAATGCTTATTTTTCTCAACCCCAGACTAACTTTCTATCTTTGGAACTTAAAAATACTTACATAATTGTCTTCAAATATGGCTTGACTTTTCTTCCTTGATGGAAACAGCATTCCTGCCAACTCTAAAATTTATAGCTAAGACCATATTTTTTTAATTTTTAAAAAGCACAGAAAATACCGCAACCCCTCAAAGTGATTTTGAAATGAACATTTCTTCATCTTCGTAATTATCCCTCGCCACACTGAAATGGACGCCCACTCAGCAGAGGAATGGAAGAACGTTTACCTCTGAACCTTAGTGCAAAACATAGTCCTTGACTGTGATTACCGAGGGGTGGGGAGGAGGTGTTAAAGGGAGGCTGGATTTGATCAGCTTGTGCTCTGCGGCTGTGTTGAAATATCACACTGGACCCCAGTAATAGGTACATAAAATACATATTAATCAAAAATAAAAGTAAAACAAAGCATTATATTTGGAGATAATGATAGTAGCAACTTGTAATGATTCCAGCGGCTATCGTTTTAAGTTATTATCAGTTGTGTTGCAAAGTAAAATGGTGCCTCTAGAAATTAAATTCATGTGAGTGGAGATACAGATAGAGACAGATTCTCCTTCTTATAGACGGTACCATGATTTTATAAAGAATTTCCACATAACTTCATTAATCTGCTTTTCTGACAATCCTAAAGGTCTACAAGGCAGGGATTGTTTATTATTCCATTTGATGGATCAGTAAACTGAGATACAGAGAGGCTAAGTGCCTTACCAAATCCTGGAAAAAAAAAAAGCAAAGACTGCTGACAGCCAGACCAATACTTTTTTTTTGGGGGGTGGGGGGTAACAAGAGATCCAACCCAGGGGCATTCTACTTCGGAGCTACTCTCAGCCCTTTTTATTGGTTTGTTTTGAAACAGGGTCTCACTACGTTGCTGAGAGTCTAAGTTGCTGAAGCTGGTCTCGAACCTGCAATCCCCCTGTTTCAGTCTCCCAAGGACTTGGGATGAAAGGTGTGCCCTACCACTCCCAGCCAGACCGATCCTTTAAAAGAAGGTTTAGGTGAGGTGAAAAATGAGCAAAGTGCTGGGTTTCTAGAAGACTTGACAATGCTTCTGCTCTTCTCCCCAACATCAGAAAGGCTCAAAGTCTCTCCTGCTGTTGGAAAAAAAAAAAAAAAAAATAGGGGGAGGGCAGCCACGTGCCTTACAGAGAAGCCGAACCCAAACGCCAAGTGCTGTGCGCACGCGTGTTTGTATCCTGCTGTGCGCATGCGTGTTTGTATCCCTTGGAATCTCATTATGAGGTACAATGATGCTGCACCAATAGAAGTATTAAAAAAAAAAAAAGACTGTGTTCAAAAGTATTAAATGCAAAAAAAAATCATATGCTTTTGAAATCCTAGAAATCAATATAATGTGATGAAACAACTTTTGAGGAAGAAAATAATCAAAATTTACTGAAGAAAAACTCTAGCCCATCTATCTTGAAAAAAAGGAGAAGAGGGGAGGAGAGGGAAAAAAGGAAAAGAAAAAGAAGAGGTAATTCAGGGGAAAAGTTTCAAGAAGCGTATGGGGCACCACTTAAATTGTAGCTGTGTGACATAACAGGTTCATGACTTGAGCCTCCTCCTCCACCCTCTTGAGTTGGGACACCTCAGCAGGCAGCAGGGCGACACCCTGTCCGCTTACGGCCTCGGGTCCACGTCCACCTGCTGCATTTTTATAAGAACCTCACTGGTCGCCAGGCACAGTGGTGCACACTTGTAATCCCAGTGCTTGGGAGGCTGAGACAGGAGGATCGCAGGTTCGCAGCCAGCCTCAGCGACTTAGTGAGACCATTAGCAACTTAGTGAGACTCTGTTTCAAAATAAAGAATAAAAAATAGGGCTGGGGTTTTAGCTCGGAGGTAGAATGCCCCTGGGTTCAATCCCCAGTATGGCCAAAAAAAAAAAAACTTCTCTGGCGTGTATGATTCATAAAAATCACTATTTTTTTGAGGCAGCATCCCCGTGCTTTCAAATGACTCAAAGATTCATTTTTCTTTTAAACTCGTCAAAGTAGCAAGTGAAATAAAGGGAGAAGTTGCCCAGTTTAAATTTTTACATGTACTTCCCTGTGCTTCTCCGTTACCAGGCTAGCTCCTAAAAAGCAAAGATAGTGTTTTGGTTTTTTTCTTTTTTCTTTTCCTTTATCTCCCCTCCCACCCCCCGCCACCCTCTTGCCCCATAGAAACTAGAGTAGGGCTTGGCCCGGGCTGTCTGGGGTCCACTGACGATGAGGGGGAGGGCTAGGAGAAATTCTCATATCCACTTTCTGATCCCGGGGAACAAGATGTACATTCAAGTCTCCGTGTTCATTTGTTTGTTTGTTTGTTTGTTTTTGTGGTTCTGAGGATTGAACCCAGGGGCATTCTACCTCCAAGCTCCACCCCCAGCCCTATTTTCATTTTCTGATTTTGAAACAGGGTCTCACTAAGTTGCAGAGGACCTCACTAAGTTACTGAGGCTGGCCTCGAACCTGTGATCCTCCTGTCTCAGCCTCCCAAGTGCTGGGATGACAGGCTAAATCAGGGTGATTTTATATTCAAGTCCGGATGATTCTGCAGAAGGAACTGAGCAGTGTAAATGGTGAGTGTCTCGGGGGATGAAGAGGGAGGGGGCGGGTCTGTGTGAAACCTCAGTGTAGAAAACACCTCCCTAGAGGGTGGAGTGGGCGGCGTGGCTAAAAGAACGAGTAGACAAAGAAGCATCCTCACCACCGCGCTCGAAGTTGGCCCATATTACACAGACAGAAAACGAGCAGGCAAAACTAATCGACTGCCCAAAAGTCAGAGCCTCTGGATGAAAATAGAGTTCTCCCATTAGCTCGGCCATCATAACTGCAGCCTAGATTAGAATGAGATAATTTCCTGTTGGGTAATTGGGAATTTTCTCCCTAAAACATGCCTATAATTTCTCAGGCCACTGTTTAGTTTTAGGTCACATGGCCTACATATCTGTTTCTTCCAAGTCAGAGGGTGTAATAAAATTAAGTTAGCTGGATATTTTGTTGTGTTTACTTTTTAAAAAAAAACTTGTCCCTGTTCTTGAACATGCAGTTCAAGTAAAAGTACGCAGGCTCCTTGATTTTACACTTGTATAAAATAGGCTGTGTTTGATATACTTGAAGTCGGAAACACTAGATACCCAGAACATATTCAAGAGTTAGGATTAAAATTCTTTAAATTGAACCAAAAGTGATTCTATCAACAAGCAAGACAAAATAGTAAATTCAGGGTCTTGAAAACATCACATGATAATAATTAACCCTGAATAACTAACCGTAATGTCTATACGAGAGTATCTCTGAAAAACTGCAATGTCCAGATAAGTGTATACACATTAAATATATTTTATAAGAAAGAGAATGTTCATCCAATTTAAATTATACCTAGGAAGCCGGGCGTGGTGGCGCACGCTTGTAATCCCAGCATTTGAGAGGCTGAGACCTGAGGATCCAGGTCCGCGGCCAGCCTCAGCTACCTAGTGAGGCACTCCGCAACTTAGTGAGACTCGGTTTCAAAATAAAGAATAAAAAATAGGGCTGGGGGTGTAGCTCGGAGGTAGAATGCCCCTGAGTTCAATCCCCGGTACCGCAAAAAAAAAAATAAATAAAAATAAATTATACCTAGGCTCACGCAGGACAGTTTTTGAAAGAAAAAGTCTCTATAGTCTGATTTAAGGAAACCTAAAAAGTTTGCGCCCTATGAATTGCATTTGTTATTTCAAATTAATGTGAAGAATTGTTCCCAAACAATTTGTGTGTGTGTGTGCGTGTGTGTGTGTGTGTGTGTGTGTGTGTGTGTGTGTGTGTGTCACTGGGGATTAAACTAAGTTGTTAAGGGCCTCACTAAACTGCTGAAGCTGGCCAGGAACCTACTGTCCTCCTGTCTCGGCCTCCCAAGTACTAGAATTACAAACATGAGCTACCAGACCCAGCTCCAAACAAATTTTAAATGTACATCTGTAGCTGGGTTTAAGTTGCGCATGCCTGTAATCCCCCTACTTGGGAGGCTGCGACAGGAAAATTGCAGGCTTGAGACAAGTCTCAGAAATAGTTAGACTCTCAGCAACTTAGTGAGACCCTGTTTCAAAATAAAATAATAAAAAGGGCTGGGGATATAGCTCAGAGGTAGAATGCCCCTGAGTTCAATCTCCAGCCGCCTCCCCCCGCCCCACAGACACCCACACACAAAAATGTGCATCTGTTGTTGTTTATCTATAGTAAAAACTGCAGATCATCATGCAAAAATAGTGAGTAACTAAAACACGTATGAATTGTTGTGCTGCATATTACAGCCAACTACAGTATTTACCCTACCGAGGGAAGAGTAAATACCCTTCTCTGTGAGCATGGCCCTCAGATCTCCTGTGTAGGTAGACTCAGAGCTAATCTAGATCAGGACGGTGCTCTCAAGAGGTGGTGGTGTGGCCACAGAAATTCAGTGTGCTCCAGGCAGCCCGACAGGGGGATACGTGACTACCACATGTTCCACGTACTTTGCGAAGCCAATGAAGTCCTCGTGGTTGGTGTTGATGTAGGAGACCTGAATGTCGATCAGTAGCAGCACCTGTAAATCAATGAGACACGCCTCGGTGAGGATCTGTTTCAAAATTCAATTAGGTCGATTCAGGGATTGCCTAGACATCATTTATAAATACTTTTTATGGCCGGGCGTGGTGGCGCACGCTTGTAATCCCAGCATTCGGGAGGCTGAGACCGGAGGATCCGGGTTCGCGGCCAGCCTCAGCTACCTAGTGAGGCACTCCGCAACTTAGTGAAACTCGGTTTCAAAATAAAGAATTAAAAATGGGGCTGGGGGTATAGCTCGGAGGTAGAATGCCCCTGAGTTCAATCCCCAGTACCGCCAAAAAAAAAAAAAAACTTTTTATGGTGATCTTTCCATTAGAATGAAAAATTACATTGTTTCATTACACTCCTCACTTTGCATGCTAAACTGATAAGAACGGATGTGACACTTGATCTTAGCCCAAAGGCTGGGAAGCAAAGCACTCGAAATTCGTAAGTTCAAAATCTAGCCGGGCGTGGTACTGGGGATTGAACCCAGGGACATTCTATCTTTGAGCTACACCCCTAGACTTTTTTATTTTTATTTTTGTTTTGAAACAAGGTCTTGTTAGGTTGCTGAGAGTCTCACTATTTGCTGAGGCTGTCCTGGAACCTGCAATCCTCCTATCTCAGCCTCCCAAGTCCTAGGATGACAAGCGTGCACCACCACGCCGGGCTAGATTTTGAACTTACGAAATAGAGTGCTTTGCTTCTCAGCACACAGACCTCCCTGATGTATCCACTGCCCCCCTGCCCAGCGCCCCACCCCGTGCCTCGGACACCAGGTGCCCCGAATCAAGATCTGGAAGGACTGGAGTGCGTGCGCCCCCCGGCACCATGGAAACGCCGGATCCTAAGATGCCTGTGGACATCAGAGGTCGCAAGGTCTTTCTGTGGGAAACCGTCCTTCCGTGGGGAGGCGGGAGTGAGCGCCAAGGGGAAGGATGGAGGAAGCGAAAACCCAAGAGCTTCCCCAGCGAGGCCCTCCCTCTGTATTTACATCAGTGCTTCTAACTGTGCTACATCTCTTCCTAGGGTCTGAGACATGTTAATAAGGAATACAGTAATGTTAACAAGGGATAAGAAAGGCATGTTAATAAGGAATATATGCATGCATGTATATACTGGCAATTGAATTCAGGGGCATTCTACCTCCAAGCTACACCCCCAGCCTTTTTTATATTCATTCATTCATTCGTTCGTTCGTTCATTTAAATGGCTGAGGCTGGCCTCGAACCTGCGATCCTCCTGTCTCAGCCTTCCAAATACTGGGATTACAGGCGTGTGTGCCACCATGCCCAGCTGGCTAATGAGGAAAGTATTTAAGAACCCCTGCCAGAATGCCTCCAGAGCCCCAACATCTCTGAGTTTGCTGAACTCCTAAGGACCACCATGAGGATGTTTCACGCCGCCTCCGTTCCTTGAAGTTCTCGTGGTGACAGTTGTTAGGCAGATTCTACATGATGCTCGCTGGGGGACCGTTCCCTGGAGAAGTTGGAGAAGTCTTCCCTGCCACCCCAGACCAGTTAGTTCACACTATGACTCTGGCTGTTATGCTATAATTATGTAACACACACATATATGGCACCTTTTATTTTTTGATGTTTACCACAAATACAACTAATTGTTTGTATAATTGTTTTGTTGTTGTTTTTTTTTTCTTCCCCACAGACAGTTAGCTCTGTAGAAGCAAGGCTTCTGTTTGTCTTGTTCACTATTTTACTCCCATATACATGTAATAGACGCCTAATAAATATCTGTGGCTGCAACTGTACAACTATCAAGCTTGAAGAACAGCTTGTTTTAAAGGGGGTGATTTATTCCCACGTGATTAGCATGCGCTCACTTCTAGGTTCTTAGTGCCCAGTGCTACTGGCCCTGGAGTGAGCTGTTGTGGTGAATCTCAGCCAGTCATCTGACCAAATCTTACTGAGGGTCACAAGGGACCTGCCAAAACAGAGATGGGAAAGATCAGGAGAGGGAGTGGGGTGGGAACTGGGGGAGGGCTCGCCGAGTGCACGTATGCCCCTTCCCCCTGAACTTCATCATGAGGTGATTACAAATAATAATAATAATAATTACAACAACAATAATAAAGATCACTCCGAGGGCGGGGTTGTAGCCCAGAGGTAGAACACTTGTCTGGTGTGTGAAGTGAGGCCTTCAGTTCTAGTCCCCAGCACTGAAAAATAAATAAATCACTCTGAATCGACTCTCATTACCAAAAACAAAGTCAAGGCATGGGGGATCTTGAGTCCATAACTTAATATATATATATATATACATATATATATATGAAAAAGTTTCATGCCATTGGATACAGTTTTGTTTTCTCTCTTAAAGAAAACTGAACCGTTAGGAAAAGAGACGGTGATTAGATTAGCTCTAGTCTTGCCTCTAGTCTCCTGACGATAAAGCCCAATTCTGTTAAATATTATGTTCCCAAATCTGCTTGGCTGGGATTTTGTACCAATAAACTGGGATGTTTCCGTGCAAATAAATTGTTGCCGCCATAGGGACTTCAACGTAACCGAAGGCTGCCGTGAGTATCTGGGCCATTTGCACACATTGACTTGGACTGCAGCGTAGGAAAAAAAAAATTTTTAAAGTGGAAAAAAAAATTAAAAAAACCCATGGCTATCCTCCTTCCTATTCCTGGAAACTGGGAGTCTGTGTTCACCCTAGGAAGAGAGCCAGGTCGCATGTGGGGGACGAAAAGGAAAACAGTACATTTTTTTTTTCCTCATTTTTTCACTTTCTCAGAGTTTCTCACTGTACTTCCACCCACCGCATGTGACTATTTAGTAGAAGGAAAGAAGCGAGCTACTCCCGCCAGCCCTGGCTGCCCACAAAGTCAACCACGCCCACACGCGACTGCAGGTATGGAAACACCTAGAAGCTGGCACGGATGTTCCAAAAACATTTGCTTAAGAAAAAACCTCACAGATAGATGTGTGAGCTTCCATACGTTTAATTTTGAGGACTTTTTTTTCCCTCCACAGTTTCCTGAGGGGAGGTAGTTAGTAATTCTATTTTTTTTTTTTAAAGAGGTAAAATTATAATTCAAGAATGCCTTGAAGCAGTTCAGGGTCAGAGGCTTAAGGAAAATGGTCACTCTCTGATGAGATACTTCGAAAGCACCGTGTAGACCAAGGCAGCCCGTGGCCCAAAATTCAGGTGGGAGATGGATCCAAAATGGTGGCCACATTACCAGAGCAGGTGTGTCTCCATTGGGCCACAAGGTCCCCAGGAGAGGCGACCACCACCACCTTCTAAACTAGCTGGTAACCAGCAGAGCAGGCCATCTGAGATTGCTCCTTAAGAGGGAGACCCCTGCCCATCCCTTAGCTTCCACTTAGATAATGTAGAAAAATCAGGACCTCGGAGTTGCGGATGGAAAACGAGTTCCCTCAATATCAAAGCAGACCATTCTCAACTCTTTCTCCCATCTGCCGCGTGTCACAGCTCACTGGGAACAACAACAAAAATGACTCACACTCATCGTGAACTAAGAGCTCTAGCTGTATTGCTTTATTTCCTCCTCGCCCAAATGCCTACGAGTTAATCCCCCTCAGCATCCCACCTTCAGATGAGGAAACTAAAGCGCAAAGAAGGCAGATCGCGTGTCAGAAGCCCCACGGAAAACAGGCAATAGACGGTGGCGCCTGGCTCTGAAGTCACGCAGCCTGAGCCCAGAGCCCACAGCCTCGACAGCTTGCTGTGGGGATTCAGCTGCTGTCACTGCGCCGTCTGGAGTCCTAACCACCCCGACGGTCTCTGAGTAAGCGTGGTCGGTCTCACCCCTAAGCCCTACGCTGCCGCATGGTTTCCCAGCATACTATAAATAAACAAAACCACTATGCTGAACTCTCTGGCCTGACCCCCAGTGCCAGGAATGTGCCTCCTTTGATTTTCGTTTGAGATAAACTAGGTATGTTCTAGCTTGGGTGAAATCGCTTTTGTCCCATATCTGTATACGCCCCTGTCCTCTGACCCCAATCACAGGGATCCGCTGGTCCTGATGCCACCCAGAACCACGCTTCTGTCAGCGAGTCCCTGATAAGTTGTCTGTGTGGTCCTGGGTCTGCCTGCCTCTGTCTTCGGTCTCATGGTAGTACCTTGGGGTCAGTTTCCTGTTGTTCCTGAACAAATACTAAATGTGAATGTGTCATTTTAGTAAAACAAAAACTGGGGCAACATGAAAAAGTAAAAAACAAAACAAAACATGAAAAAGGAAAAACTGGACTCTGACATACCTTAAAGATGATAAAAACTGGGTGTGGTGGCGCACACCTTTAATCCCAGCGCTGGGGAAACAGAGACAGGAGGATCTCAGGTTTGAGGCCAGCCTCAGCAACTTAGCAAGACCCTCAGCAGCTCAGCGAGACCCTGTTTTCAAGTAAAAAATACAATCGGGTTGGGGCTCTAGCTTAGAGGTAGAATGCCCCTGGGTTCAATCCCTAGTATCCCTCCCTCATCTAAGAAAAGATGGTAAAAATAATAACTGCATTATTTTTCCTCAATATTCTTTTTATATAGGCTCTCTAGTAATTAAGTAGGGAATATTATCATTTGCATATGATAGACTAAAGGCACTAAATTAGAACAGCTTCTGTGCTTGAGTTTTCTTGGACCAGCAGCAGCTAAGACATTAGACTGAGGGGTGGGTCTAGCTTAGGGCTATCCATCTGGCTCATGGCTTAATATTGACTTGTTGCCCCCACTCAGTCACAAAGCCTAGCTTTTCTACTTTGGATTAGTGTAGCTATCTAAGAGAGCTGGAAAACAAGTGAAAACTATAAATAGTGGTTAATTCGCTTTCAAAGCACAAGATAACAGTAGCAACCAGGAGTTCCACAGCTCCGGCGGAAAACAGCGGTATCTGGACTCCGTGACAACCCCTCCCTCCCTCCTTTCATGGCTTGGCTTTCTCTTAAACCCCAGCACACACGCAGGGTGCTCGGCTCTCTCTCCCCCTGCTGCTTTCTCTCTCTTTTTTTATTTTGCCTTCCTCTCTCTACCCCCATTTCTCTCCTCCTCCTCCAAACTCATCTGTGAATCACGAAATCTCAGGCTAGAATGTCCGCAGTCTTCAGATATCCTGCAGGCCAGCCTGCCAACGCCTTACACGAGAAAACAGAAGTCCAACGAGGTGATTTGCACAAGAACAGACTGTTATTTCAGGGAGAACATGTGGCCCAACGCCCGAGTTCTCTCCGCAGCATCACACTTGCAGCTGTGTCACGGAAGTTAAGAGTGTTTGAAAACTTTTGTATTTTCTGTTATAATGCTTTATAAGTAAATCAGAAAAAACATCCATTTAAATGTCAGAAGGTTTTGCGATTTTCACGTCATCCTTCATTGTTTTAAGGAATTATCCTCACTTGAAAAACTTGAAAGTAATCTTTGGGCTGGGATGTAGCTCAATGGTAAAGCACTTGTCTTACATGCACAATGCCCTGAGTTCAATCCCCAGTACCAAAACAAACCAAAAAAAAAAAAAAAGCTAAAAAATAATAATAATCTTTCCAATGCACAGAGCTAGGATTAGAAAACAATTTCAGGGTCTTGCCTTACAACCCATATTCATTTATAAAATAGAAGTGTTTAAAAGAGCAGTTCTTAAATACTTTCCTTCTTCCAATCATAAGTTCCACAGAAAAACTGGTTAAAAATAAAAAAGAGCTACAACTATTCTTCTCAATTAAAAAAATAAAAACACTGAACATTGTGCATAACATTTTAGAAATGTATAAACATCCTGAAGCCCATATGTGGACCCATTAAAAGTTAGGAACCTCTGTCTTAAAGAAAATACTGTGGTATGTTTCTAGCTTAGTGGTTTTCAGAGTCAGATGAGGATCTGCCAGAGGGCTGCACGTGAGGACCAGGGCATGTTGGGGGGAAAAATACAACAGAACTCCTTCCCGCTTTTAAAATTTCATTCTTCTGAACTCATTGTATTTGCTCATATTTTTAGCATGTGCATGATGTTAGCAGAGTAACACATGTATATAATTCATAAACAAGTAGAAAGAAATACTATTCGGTTACATATGCCACTATTTTTTTTTTTCCATTGAGGGCTAGACCACCAGACGACTTTGCGGAGGATGCCACTTCCCACAAGGGACCCCTTACCTGGTCCTTTGTCTTTCCTTCGCGCTCACGGATGTGGTTGGCAATGATCCTTTCTGTTTCTTCGCAAAGTCTGGGGAAGTTCGCCAGCTGTCAAGAACAAGAAGGCTAAGTGTTAATATAGTACTCAAAAAGTTGTACTACGAAAATAAGAGCAGCAGAGATAAATTATGCAGTCTTTTTTTTTTTTTTTTTTTTTTTTTTTTTTTTTTTGCAGTACTGGAGATTGAACTCAGGGGCATTCTACCTCCGAGCTTCAGATCCAACACTTAAGCCCACTTTATTTTATTTTTTGTGGTACTGGGGATTCAATCCGAGCTACATCCCCCCAGCCCTATTTTTTTGTTCTTTATTTTGAAACAGGGTCTCACTAAGTTGCGGAGTGCCTCAGTAGGTAGTTGAGGCTGGTCTTGAACCCGATCCTCCGGTCTCAGCCTCCCAAATGCTGGGATTACAAGCATGCGACACCACGCCTGGCTTATGCAATCTTTTTTAATTTTAAAGTATTTATTGGAACTGCCATATTTTTACACATATCTTTTTATATACTTTTTTTTTATGATACTAGGGATGGAACCCCGGGGCATTCTACCTCTGAGCCACACCCCCAGCCCTATTTTTAATTCTTTATTTGGAAACAGGGTCTCACTAAGTTGAGTAGGGCTTCACTAAGTAGCTGAGGTTGGCTGCAAACCCATGATCCTCCGGTCACAGCCTCCCAAGTACTGGGATTACATGCATGCATCACCATACCCGGCTTTTTTATATACTTTTATCGGTGCATTATAGTCTCATCAGGGACACGCATGAACACTTGGTGAGCACCCCTCTGGCTCCCTCCTCTCTACGTCCTTTCCCCATACATGATATTGAGACTGGCATTGGTAATTTGACATGCATACGTGATATCAATAGAAGTGTTTCCTTCATTAAATTACGCTATCTTACAGAAAGATACTCATTACAGTTCTGGAAGCAAAAGTGAAATATCATGGATTTCTGCAGCAGCACGGCAGAGTGATAGAAGAGGTTGTACAATCAAGCGATCATCAGAAGCGACCTTATCGTCTGCGAGGAGACCCCTCAGAACCAGCACAGCAGGTCCCTAGAAATAAAGCTGAAACCGAGAGTCCCGCCCAGCACCGGGCTCTGTGGAGCTCGAACTTAACACTCCAAGATGGAAAAGAGAAGGCGGGTAAAGACGACGGCTAATATTTACCTCGTGCTTAGCTGTGTGCATGCTAAGCAGTGCATGAATCCCTCATTCATTATTCACAGCAATCAAAAGAAACAGATCCAACGCTTAAGCCCATTTTATTTTATTTTTTGTGGTACTGGGGGTACCACAAAACCTCCCAGCCACACACCCCCAGCCCTTTTTTTTATTCTTTATTTTAAAACAGGGTCTCACTAAGTTGCAGAGTGCCTCACTAAGTAGCTGAGGCTGGCCACAAACCCAGATCCTCCGGTCTCAGCCTCCCAAGTACTAGGATTACGAGCGTGGGACACCACGCCCAGCATTAAGCCCATTTTATAGAGGAAGAAAACGAAGCACAGAGGGGGTGAGTAAGTTGCCCAAGACGCATGCCCCTTGATCATCAATGGTGGCCCCAGGGTTTTAACTCAAGTCCTAGGAATCTAGAGCCCACTGTCTTGTCTCTTGTCCTTTGAATAGTGGAAAGATTGATTTAACTTTTAAAAAATTCTTCCTTGGGCTGAGCATGCTGGAGCATGCCTGTAATCCCAGTACCTGGGAGGCTGAGACAGGAGGATCCCAGGTTCTAGGATAGCCTCAGCAAATTACTGAGACCGTGTTTCAAAATAAAATAAAAATAAAAAGGCTGGGAGTATAGCTTGGAGGTAGAATGTCCCTGGGTTCAATCCCTAGTACAAAGGAAGGAAGACAGGAAGGAAGGAAGAAAGGAAGGAAGGAAGGAAGGAAGGAAGGAAGGAAGGAAGGAAGGAAGAGAGGGAGGGAGGGAGGGAGGGGAGGGGAGGGGAGGGGAGGCAGGCAGGCTGGCTCTCCCTTGGGGATGGGGACGTGACTCAGTGATAGAAGCACTTGCCTAGCGTGTGTGAGAACTTTCGTTTGATCCCAGTACTGCAGAAGAAAAAAAAAATTATCCCCTAATAAACATGTATATATACGTTTTCATGAAAGTATAGAAATTAAGCAGGTAATTGCTCAAAAGGCAGTTTGCTGCTTTCCATATAAGAGAGAAAAAGACCAGGGCACTACACGGATGTTCACGGAACCTGAATCTAGGAAGATGAAAGCCGGTGTGGTGGAGCATGCCTGTAATGCATGCATTTGGGAGGCTGAGACAAGGAATCACAGGGTCGTGGCCAGCCTCAGCAACTTAGTGAGATCCTGTTTTCAAATAAAAAATAAAGTAGGGCTGGGGGAGTAGCTCAGAGCTAGAATGCCCCGAGTTCAATCCCTAGTACCACAGGATGGATGGATGGATGGATGGATAGATAGATAGATAGAAGGAGGAAGGGAAGGAGGGAGGGAAAGAGGGAGAGAAGGAGGGACAGAAAGAGGGAGGGAGGGAGGAAGAAAGAGAGGGAGGAAGGGAGAGGGAGGAAGGAAGAGAGGGAGGAAGGAAGGAAGGAAGGAAGGAAGGAAGGAAGGAAGACTGAGTCGGACAGAGGGGCGTGGAAGCCGCTGTGGGGCAGAGGAATCTGTCCTGCGTGGGATCCAGTGCAAAGCTGCTGGGGACATCGGGTGGAGGAAGCCCAGGGAGGTCCCTACAGAGCTGAGAGGCAGGGCCCGTGGGCTTGGGGCAGAATTTGGAAGTAGACAGAGGCCAAATCAGGCAGGTCACAGCAAGTGGGGCAGATGGGAAGGCGGCCTTGGAAATGGAGAAAAGCAGGCGCACCCCTGGCCTGTTACAGGCATTTGATTAACACCAAGAAGGATAAGAAAGTGTGTGCGTGTTAGCAAGAACACTACTAGTATCTCAGTAAAAATAGGCAGGGCATGGTTTCGTTTATTAAATGTAATGGTCAATAAGCAGAAGAAAAACATGAGGTTACACAAGTGAGCCCCAAAATGCAAACAATGATCAGGACTATTACACCGGCAAGTGGGTGCGATTCTTTTTATGCCTGAGTTACTATAGGTGAAGGCGTACTGAGACTCTCATGGCTTAAACTTGCTGAAGGAATGCGGGTTAAAATAATCTCTGGGAAACAATTTGGTGATCTGGGTCAGGAATCTCCGACAGGTTGGGGGTGTAGCTCAGTGGTAGAGCGCTTGCCTGGTATGTCCAGGGGCCTGGGTTCTATCTCCAGCACCACCTCCAAA